>PVIR01004681.1:50685-77194 GCA_004026965.1 Petromus typicus
AAAAAACCTAAAAAAAAAAAAAAAAAACTTAAAATATTTAAGGGACCGAACTTAAAAATAGGCATCTGAGATGAACAGATATTCTTCATATGAAAAAGTAATCATGGCTAAGAAACTTACAAAGAAATGTTTAATGTCATTCTGTGGCTCAATCCACTGCACTTCTCTGCCTCACTGGCCTCTTCTCATCCTGTCCTTAATTAGCAAAAAACCATTCTGGGGCTGGGGATTTAGCTCAGTGGTTCCAGCGCCTACCTTGCAAGTGCAAGGACCCGGGTTCGATTCCCGGTAATCGCATACAATACTGGGTGTGGAGACTCACACCCAGCAGCAATCATTACCACATACCACAGTGCCAGATGTGGTGGCTCATGCCTGTAATCCCAGCACTCAGGAGGCAGAGGCAGGAGGACTGCTGTGATATGAGTTTGAGGCTGAGCTCAGAGCCAGCCTGAACCACAAAGCGAGACCTGTCTCAAAAAAAAAAAAAAAAATTTCTGTCTCTCCTCTGTCAGTTTCTGTCCTATTGGCAAGGCTGCTTTATAGCCATTAAAAGATGGGCACAAGTCAGCAAAAGACTCACTGTGAGGCTTTCTGTTAATGAGCTCTAAAATATCTCCTTTTTGTTATTAAAGAATTCTTTCTGCCTAACTCCCTTACATCCAACATCCTTCAATTTCTCCCAGTTTGAAGACAATGTAGAAACAAAGCAGCTTATCTCAAGCCTGTGGATATGGAAGTAAAGTCAATGTGGTCTTTACAGCTTTTACATTTCCAAGTTCATGAAAAGCTGAGATTTCCAAGCACCTAACATAACATCTACACAGCTGCTGAGCCCCTCTAGGAAGGTGTTGAAGACTCCAAAGTGAGCACTGTCCCCTCCGTGTGGAAGTTTTTGAAAAGCAAATTCTAAACTCAGGACACCCAGGGTGTCCTCACACTCTCTTCCTTGGGGAAACTCCATCAAATATTTTGACAGTCCACTAACTCTGGACTCTCTGCCAGCATAACACAGTGAAGAATTCCAAACTGTTGGCTGTTTAGCTCTGCATGAAGCTTTGTGACTTTCACAGCTCAGACAGTCCATGTATGAGTGAGGGATTAGTCACAATATTGTTGTCTGTGTGACAAGTTTCAATGGAGAAAAGGTTACATTTGCATATTCTGCAGTTCCATTAACATTTCTAAGGTGAAGCCCAGAGACAAATGAAAGCTGAGTTCAGCTTCTTTGAAAATTATGGACGCTTCTTACTTCTTACTCCTCTTTTAATTATGTGAAACACCAGACCTTTGTCCGGGGCCTCACTGTGTGTCACCTGCATCTACCATCGCCAGCCATCCCAGACCCCAAGGAGGGGCTTCTCCAGGACAGGTGGGTTAGGCAAACACTCCCTTCCACAGTGCCTCCCATGCAGGTTCAGCAACAGGAAGTCATATGCACAAGCTCTAGGCTGCAGTGGGAGCTCGAGGGCAGCAGGATTTGAATCAAATCTTGTTGGGAGCAATTCTACGTAATTTTAGGGGAAATAATTTTATGTGAAACTATGATTAGGCCTAGTTTTCCTGCCTACCAGCCAGCTATAACACATCCAAACAACTCTGTCTTTGCTTCCTGTGAAAACAAACACTACAATGGTCCCACATGCTGTGATGCTCCAGGGAAAAACTATACCAGGACCTTCATCTGCATAATTTGTCATTGTTCTAGGATGTAAAAATATGTCGCCTTCTGAGTGATAGGTTAGATTTGTTACTCCTAATGTACCAAAACTACTGCCCTCTGAGATGCCTGTTACATGCTGGCCTCTGAGTGACCTGTTGCATTACTTACTCCCGATATACTGAATAAAATTGTAGCAAGTTCAGGTTTTTCATTCTTATTGCCCAGAGTAGCATGGATCAGGCCCAAGCTCAACTTAGTCTTTAAGTTTCATTTCTGTCTATTTATTAATTAATTCACCTTGTGCTGTTAGACTCACAGGAGACTAGAACTTAATTGTGGAGGTTCTAGTTGTGTCTCATTTTCCTGTTCCCTGCAGAATCTGGCTATCATTGGAAGAACTCTGCCAATAGAGCAGACTCCCTCCAAAGATGGAGTAGGGGGAATGATACTGTTTCAACACTGCAAACTTTACAAGATAGGGGGCCGGGGAGTTAGCTCAGTGGTTCCGGCGCCTGTCTTGCAAGCGCAAGGACCTGGGTTCGATTCCCCGGTAACCACATAACAATACTGGGTGTGGAGACCCACACCCAGCAGCAGCCAGTACCACATACCACAGTGCCAGGAGTGGTGGCTCACACCTGTAATTCCAGCACTTGGGAGGCAGAGGCAGGAGGATTGTGATGTGAGTTGGAGGCTGAGCTCAGGGCCAGCCTGAACCACAAAGCGAGACCCTGTCTCAAAAAACCTTAAAAAAAAAAAAAAATAACTTTACAAGATAAAGCAGTGTCTCTCTACGTTTTCATTTCTTCAAATAAGTATAATGTCCAAATGGATAAATGTCAGTAAGAGGTTGTGAGGTTTTAAAAAAATGAAGCAATGTTATGTGAATTCTAAAGAAAACAATAGCAATGACCAAAATATTTCTATCTTTGAACAGTTTATTAAGCACTGACACATATATTATTTTACGATATCATTTGGAAGAAGTCTTGTGTGGTCCATGGTTACTATTCTCTATGTTTGATTCATGGAAGCCAAAAGCAGCCAAGACTGTGAGACTATGCTGTATTTTTATGGAACAGAAGGTACCAAGTCAGATGTTCTGGTTCTTAAGTCTATGGGTTATTTTGATTAAAAAAAGAAAAACCGTGTATTCATGCCATTGATTATCCAGCAATGGGTAGAGAGAATGCCTGACCGTCTACTTGTGCTGCCTTGGAGAAAATGAAGGAGGTAGGTTTCCAGAGGACAGCAACAAGGCAGGAGTGGGTATATCCAGCAGGGAGAGAAAGCCCTAGGAATATCCTGGTTTCTCTTGTGAGGAAATGAGAGTCACTAGGAGCTCACAGTAAGAAAGTGGCAGATCAAGTTTCAATTGCCATGTATGATGGAGGTGGGAGGAGAAGCAAGGTAGAAAGTGACTCACTCACTGGCTGTTGGTAAATGTAGCAAAACATGAAAAATTAGGCCTTTGGAAGTAGAAGTGGGGATGGCGGAGTATTTTGAACTTCAGTGGTTTATGGATAGAGAAGAGAGTAGATCTGGTTGCAGCCCTTTTTATCCAATCAGGGAGGAGTTCAGATCTCCACTGGACTAACAATTCTTTGGAATGTTCATTTGACCCATCTGATTTGGGGTACATGTATGTGTTGTGTGCCTGCCTGTTACAGATGGTCGGAGTCCCTAAGATTTCTTTCCTTGAGTTCTTATTCAAATGATACTCTTGATATATGTCCTAAAAGCCATTACCATCCAGTTAATAAAACACAGAAAACAGGTCTTTATTAACAATAACTTTTGAAAACCATAAGCTTACCTGAGACTCATCTGTGCTATCACTTTCTTTACAGAGCACTCCCAATTTTAATTTAAAACATTCTGTAGATTTTTATTTAATTTGTGTAAGGAATAACTTTTTGGACCACCACTATGAGGAGAGGAAGATGCTGTCTTGGTATGGCAGGAATGATCTGGAATAAAGCAGAAATTAAACTCAAGAATAAGACCACCTTCACATTTTTCAGTCCAGCATGGTTTGGAGTTGATGACCGCCATCCCTGCAGGCAATCTCTCGACTATGTTAACATGCTGTATCTTTCTGGAGAACATTCATGGGTCTGCCTGCAATGAAATGTAGATTTGTTAGATACTTAACACACCTGAGACCAAATGCTTCATCTTTCCAGTAAAAAGTGAGCCACTTTGGAAATCATCTTGTTTCATATTGCCTCCAGTTGCAATAAGGAAGTATCGATATGTTTCAAGGTTTGCTTGACAACTCTACTGGTTGTGCCAAAGGAAAGATAAAGAGAATAGGTTAGAATCTATGAGGAAACTTTTAACCTTTGTCAAGTCTGCCTCTATCCTGTTTTTCATGGCTCTTCTGCCCGGATGACAGCGTTGACCCAACCTCGGCAGGATGGATGGTTATGAATTGTTTCATGAGGAGCAAGAGCTGCTGCTCAAAACCACCTCATTTCTTGTCTAGCCCTTGCCTTAGATAAAGAAAACCCTGTTGTGGCTTGTGGGGTCAAGTTTTGATCTGTGGTCTCAGAGGTTACTTTTTTATTTCTCTGTTAAAAATTGGCTCCCTGCTGTAGGAATAGAATTCAGAGAATTGGACCTGTTATCATCATAGTCTCACTGGCTGAGCTGAGGAACTTCACAAGAGTTTTGTTTTCATAATGTGAAATCAGGCTTGGCTTTAGAATACACTAAAATATTTTAGACCATATTTCTTAAGATTAAATAAACAACAAATTTCTTAGAGTGGCTCAGCTGTAAAAAGGAGGGTACAGTTGGGGGATATGCAGTCCATAAAATGTGTACACATTCTGTGAATAAACCTCACTCTTTAAATAAATAATCTCCACTTATGAAGTTGTCTCATCACCATGGTAGGCTCTTTTCCCCAGAGAACCATTTAGAGAATCAGTTTTTCCTTTTCTTCTTTCTTTTTTTTTGGTAGTACTTTTTTTTTTTCTTTTTGCAGTAATGATGTTGCTGTAGTTTTACAAAACATTTTGAAAAAGATGGTATCAAATTACTTATCCCAGGGTCTTGGCTTGATCCATCCAATCATATTTTCTTTTCTCTGGTAATTTAGCTAAATGTCATGGTTTGATCAATCAGCTGAAATAATATATTAGAAAAATATTATCTCTATAAAATATATATTTAAGCCCAAATGAAAAAGGTATATATTCATTAAAACCATGTGCTATTTTAAGTTGTTTTTTCATAGTCTCCATGACATAGAACTTCAGTTGCATGTTTAAAGTTACATATACATATGTGTGCCAGGAATGGCACACACTAAAGTCCAAGCACTTGGGTGTCTGAGGCAGGAGGATTGCCAACAAGTTCAAGTCCAACCTGGGCTACATAGTGAATTTAAGGCCATTGTGCTCTACAAAGCAAGACTTGGTCTCAAAATATACCAAAAAATTACATATGTGATTTATATGATTGATACTGTATATACTTCAAAGCTATTTACTTAGGATGTTTTCAGGGTCTTCTCTTCAGTGAATCTATGTGTAAGTGGACAGGAACAATTATTCTGAAATATTTGCTCGACATATCAAGTACATTTCTTGAGTGCATTAGCCTATGTTGGTAGAGTGGAGGGCTCTTCTCATACTCTCCTGTCTTCCTCTTCTTCAGAGAATTTGGATGGAGAGACCCGGAACTGCCTGAAGTGATCCAGATGTTGCAACATCAGTTTCCTTCTGTCCAGTCTAATGCTGCAGCCTATTTACAACACCTCTGTTTTGGAGACAATAAAATCAAAGCCGAGGTGAGTGCTATTTGGATTTGCATATGAATGGCATCCAATTAAAGCATCAGATTATTTGGAGGAATGTTGAAGGCAGAAAAGAACAGGAAACCTAAAGTTATAGTTATTCCCTTTACGTCTGTGGCTGAGACGTAATAGTGGCACTGTTTATCTAACCTGCTTCCTTCTTGTATATTTATTCGAATACCAAAGGTTGGAGACCCAGTGGCATGTGTCAGAATCAGCAGGCAGAATGGGCCGTGCCACACACCATGTATTTCGTTTCCTTCACCCAGGGCTGCCTCTTGAACAAATCCCTGAAACAATATAGAACATCAGTTGTTATCCATTCGGATTGCACTCAGTGTGGACTATGTCCTGTCCTTCTCGGACAACTTATTGACAAAATAGGGTTCAAGGCAATAAATTGAATTTTTCCTACAACCAAGTTTTAAGCCATTTACAAAGATAACATCCAATGTAATATGGATCGATGTGATCCATTAAAGAGCCTATATTGTCTTTGTCCAGCACATCGATGGTCCTTAGCAGGCTCTGTGCTTCTAGAATGTTCTGCAGGATCCCCCCCCTTCCCCTGATCACTGCAGCTAACTCTGATTTTCTTAAAAAAATAAGGGACAAACATTTGCATGCAAGCAGCTGAGTAATCAAATTTTCAAAAAAAGATTTTTATAAACTATAACAAGTCATCTCCATAGCATGTAAGCAATTTTGAAGATGAGCCTAAATTATTTTTATAGTGGAAAGAAGAGATCTGAAAACATAATTGCAATTTATTATAGATTTTGCTTACTTGCACTTGGATGTATATAGCTGTGCAGCTTTTTGTCTTTGTTCTGTCTTTCTTCCGCTGGGACCTCGGAGGACTTGACTTATACTCATTCTTATCAGAAAAGTCACATTTCTCTGTGAATGAACAGAAAGTTATGGTTCTCAGCCAGGGAAAACATTGCCCCTCTGTTATATTCAGTGTCCAGAGACATTTGGGGCTTGAGTAGTGGGGAGTGATCAGAGTTACTATAAACATCCAGCAGTGCACGGGACAGACACCTCAGCACAGAATTACCCCGCCCCAAATGTCAGTGAAGCCAAAGCTGAGATATAGAAAATCATTGTCCATTGAAGTAAATTTAAAGCATGATAACATACTTGTTCTCAAGATGACCTAAAATGCATTCAGGTAGTGTGATTCTTATTCCATTTGGAACTCATCTTAGTCATTCTATTTTTATTAGAAAACAAAATGATCGTATGAAATGAAGGATGGATTTCTGACTAGGGGTCACATTACAATACATAACACTTTGGAGATCGTAGCTCTGAGGTTTCTGCACTGGTCATGAAAGAATTTCATTCCACTGTTAACAAGAAGTTGATTCAGGAGATCTGTGATGCTCCTCTAAAGTGGGATAGGTCTCCCCAAATTCAGTCTGATGTTGAGGGTGACATCAAGCATACCTAGAGGGAATGAAATGGTGCAGCATGAAGTTGGAAGGCTTTCAGGAATGGGCAAGGTGCTGGCAGGCAGGGCACACAGGGCCCAGCGAGGTGCTGGCTTCTGTGCTGGCTGGGGCGTGGGTTTACACTCGCACAGCGCCATGTGGCTTGATTTGCCACAGGTACCATGAGGAGAATCACCCACACCCTTCCTGGATGAAGCCAGAAGCAAAGAGGGAGGGACAAGGCTTGCAGACTGTCAGGATTCAAACATTAGAAAGTAGAGCAAGTTTATTTACTGTAAAGTCACTTACTAAAGCTGTTCGAGAACTGTGGCCCAGGATGATTTCAAGTCATGCATCTGACTGGTCCTGTGTGTGTGTGTGTGTGTGCTGGTCTCCAGGCCTCTGAGCAGTGGTACAGTCCTGCAGTTGACCACAAGCCAACCTGTGGCTGTGTAGAGTGACCACAGTGTTCTGTGGCTGAAGGAGGCTGCATAAAGGTGCTTGGCATATCCATCATGCCACAGAGAGCCAGCTGCCCTGGTCAGCTGCTGCCCACCTTCACTAGACCAACCTGAGTGTCTACCAAAACCTCTACTGTTGTCTTAAATCAGAGATACCAATGCTTTAACTGTGGGTTTTGTGGAGATGAAGTGATTTTATGAATGCAGACTGCTTAGTGGTGGAATATCCACTTGTCCATTTTGTAAGGGAAAAAATATAATTAAGACACTTAAGTTACTGTTTCATCATGCGCATGGATGCACACATCAGAGTGTGTGTCTGTGCACATACGTATTCATGTTGCTGCAGGTGCCTCTGAGGTCACTTGTGTCACCGCTCAGGGTTTGGAATGCTCTGCAGCAGCTCGGACCTGGGCAGGGGCTGGTATTCCCAAGGGCAGCACACTTTGCTCCCTCTGTGCGGTGGGGGCGGGCAGGAAAGTGAGGTCTGGCTGGAACTGAGCTCACACTTCATAGCAAGCTGGGACCTGAGAGTGGACTGGAAGGTGTGCAGAAGGCCTAAGTCAAATCCAGAATGAGCAGTGCAGAACCCGGGTACAGGGAGAGGTATGTGTGTGCCTGTGCATGTGGACACACGTACACACACCTGTGCACACACAGATGCAGTTCCAAGCCTCTGCACAGACCTCTCTGTCATCCTAACTCAGAGCACATATGCTCAGTAACTAGTTCTCGTTTCGTGACGGATGGCTGCCTGTCATGTTTTCATATACAGGTATTGATTTTCGTAATTACCTGTTGTCCAAATACTGATCTTGCAGGCACGAGCCTTTCCAAATGCACTCAGTTCTCCAGTCTCTCTACTGCATTTTATTGAATTGATTTACCCCTTCGGTTCGTATTTCATTATTGGTATTGACTTTGCTCACACAATGGATAGACCATTGAGCAAAAGGCAGAATTAAATCTCCTACATGTGGAGAGTCATAAATCATATGTCTCTCATTCTTAATTACAGTGTGTGGTGCAGTTTTCATATAATGAAGCCAAGAAACTCAGTTTTGTTCAAAATGCTGCCAGGTCTGATAGGTGCAAAGTGGGAAATTCACTTCCATGGAGCAGCAGATGAGGGCCACACCCCTGATTTCTCCTGCTGGCCTGTGAGTTGGGCATGAGAAGTTCCTGGTTGCCTTCTGCCTATGGAAGAATGAGAAAAAGCGTGGGGCAAGGTCCAGCCTGACAACCCTGTGCAAACTCACTTCTGTGAAGTTTGCATCCTACCGAGTGCACTGGCCTGGGTTAGGGAACTCATTATAGAGACTGAAAATCAGCAAAAGTCTCAATGTTGAGAGTGGAGAGAACCACATAGGCAGCTGTTCAGAGCCTGGCTGAGCTAAGATCAGAGGGAAATGCACTGGAGAAGGGAAGAGAAGAAACA
Organism: Petromus typicus; assembly: GCA_004026965.1. Lineage (NCBI taxonomy): Eukaryota > Metazoa > Chordata > Mammalia > Rodentia > Petromuridae > Petromus > Petromus typicus. Next base: position 59,489 of record PVIR01004681.1, read on the forward strand.
GAAGAGATGAAGAGAGGTCGGGGTTGTTGCTGTTTTCGGAGCCACCTGACCTGCAGGTGCATCCTGCTGTGTTAATGGGCAGAGGTAGGTGTCAGTGATATTCAAGCGATGCCTGCCATCTGCCTGTCTCCTAATCTGTCGGTGGTGTCACAACAGACTGAGTTGTAGACAGAGAAATAGCAGCAGTAGAAACTTGCTTAACTTGTTTGTGGGTATGGCCTGCAGAGCTCTCCTGGGAAGGAGCTCAAAGACAGTACCTTCTGAGTAGCTCCTGTAACTCCTATCTTCTTTCTTCCTGAGAGCCCATCCCCAGTTAAGAGCACTGAGAATGTCCCACTGATTTGGGGGTAATGCTAAGCGCTTCTCATGGCAACAGGATGCAGTGCTTCTCATTGCAGCAATGTCAGTACATTCTTACTCTTCCTTCTTGAGTTTACCACATTTGTTAGGCACCCATTGGAGTAGGTACAGGATGGGCACTCACCTTCACACCACGAGAGCTGGGCAGTGGGGCACACATGTGAACCAGTCCTCTGTGGAGTGGTATTCAAGCTAATGTGTCTCCTAGGACTAAAACTATTTCTGTATTTACAAGTGACAAAAAGGCTTACTTTACATTTTTATTTTATTACAGATTAGGAACTCAATTCCATTCAGTGAAAATGTAAACTAATTTAATAAACACATAAATATCCAAATAATTTAATGATGTATTTTCTTTTAAGCACAGGGCTATTCACTTAAAGAAGGTGTCTGCCAGCCAAAAAAAAAGTCAAATTTTATTACCTAAAACTTTATTGGGTGAAAGATTGACATGTTTTCATATCTTTGTGACAGAAATGACCAGTGACCTTCAGGGATAAAGATTTAGTTTAGGCTTTGGACCTGATAACCTCTTGTATGAAAAATCAGCTTTACTGTCAGATAGTGAACGGAGGTATTGAAGGTCTTACCTGGTAACGTACATTGTTCAAGATACAAACTGCTGCAGAGCAGAGGAATCCTGACCATTTTTACCTACCTCACACAAAGCTTTCCTCAACTCCCAGCTCTTCCCAAATCCTATAAGCCATCTTTATTTATTTATTTATTTATTTATTTTACTTTTTTTTTTTTTTTTTTTAGACAGGGTCTCACTTTGTAGTTCAGCCTGGCTCTGCACTCAGCCTCCAACTCACATCACAGCAATCCTCCTGCCTCTGCCTCCCAAGTGCTGGGATTACAGGTGTGAGCCACCATGCCTGGCACTGTGGTATTGGTACTGGTTGCTTCTGGGCATGAATCTCCATGCCCAGTATCATATGTGGTTACTGGGAATCAAACCCAGGTCCTTGTGCTTGCAAGACAGGCTCTGGAACCACTGAGCTAAATCCCCAGCCCAGCCATCTTTATTTTTAAGTAAATAGAATTTTTCAGTTCTAGTGGAAATGAAAAATGAGTGTTGCTAGTTAGTAAAGGCCCCAGATATTGTTAATGCATAAATCTTTCCTTAATGGAATCTACATCCACCCAGAAAACCACAGGAAGATAAGGCATTAGAATACTATCTGTAAAGCACACAAAGCAGAAATTTACAGACAAGACTCTACTGTGAGGCTTCTACTCCAGACTCAGAGACAAGGAAGCTGCCTGCTTCCTGGAGTAATACTAAAGTTTAAAAATTAGCTGTTGCCAGAAAATAATAATAATCTAAGGCACATCTATTTATAACTTGTGAAAGAGAACTCAGATTTAGTACCTTTCCTTCAGTGCCTTCTTTTTCCTTCTCCCTCTGTCTTGCCCTCCCTCCCTCTCTCTTCCTTTCCCTCTGCATATTACGTGTGTCCATGTCTTGGCATTATCCTTCTTCTATCTAGAATATAGAAATTGATCTCTGGGTATAGAAGCATGCATGCCTTTCCTCTTGTCCACAATTTTAATTTGGCTCAGACCTATTTAAACTATTACATGTGTTTGAAAAACTGAAACATGTTCCTGTCTACTACACTTGGAGTGCTTCATAATTTCTATTTTATTCTTGGTTCTTTCTACCTCATGTAGTTCATGAAAAGATGCTATTCATCTTTTCAGTTGACTGCTTTTGAATGATTCTCTATTCCTTCATCATAAATTGTTCCACATTTTTGAAAAAGGGCTTGTACTTCATTGCAAAGTATCAGTAGACATCAGTGGAGCTCCTAACCAAGGCTCCGGAGCCAGGCCACCTGCTTTAATGTGAGGCCACTAGAATTTTCTGTAGCTCTGTGACCCTGATCCAGTTGCTTTCTTCTCTGAGTCTAGACATCCAGGCTGGAAGGCCAAACTAGACTCCATCTCCCCAGCAAGAGAATCAGTAAACTGCCAGTACAGGGCACATGTTTAAGGAAGGTGAGCCAGTTACATTGCCAATATTAACAGTTCTGAGAACTGTTTCCAAGGAGATCTGAGATCTCACTGCTTCAGGTAGCCAGGACAAGTGGAGAAAGAGAGCCAGGGGTGTGGGAGTAGCTGGGCCCCAGGTCTCAGTGGAGAAGTCTGCTCTGTGGAGAGATGGAAGCTCTCCAAAATGATGGCCCTCGGGCACAGGAAGAATGTGATATGCGTGCCTCAGTGAACCTATCATGACTGGGGCACACTGTAGGTGTGCAGAAGATGGCCCAATATGTTTCTTTATAATCCTGAAGGCTGGTCTTTGAGGATGATAGAAAAGGCATAACAAGAGTCATGGAGCCAGTGTGCCAGGTAGAAAGGGCCGTGTGTCACCCATGGCTGAGGAGAAAATAGGTCGGCATTATTGCTAACAGGCTGGGACAGAATTACAGCTAAAGAGGACAAATATGATTCCATAGTGGTTTATATGGGTGGAGGGGAGTCAGAGTCGTGGTCCTTCCCTGTATGGAGAAGGCGAACAGTACAGACAAAGGCATCTGGAGGCATGAGATACTGGTGACTGGCTGGCACTTTTCAATCCGTGGCACATGGGCCGGATAAAACAGCGAGGTAGCCTGGGAATGGTCACACTCGGCTCTTCCATGCCACAGACTCCTGCTATTTGCTTGTTTGCTCTTCAGCCTCCCTGTCCTGTTCCTTGGTCTCCTCTCTTTCTTTCCTTCCATATCCTGTACCAGTCTTAGCATTCACAGGCCTCTCAGAAGCTTGGCATGGCCTTGGTGACTATCCCAAGGGCTCAAGAGATAGAACACTCATCTGGCAAGGACCTTGCTCCCAAGTGGCAGGGAAACTTCATGACCATTCTGTGAGGGACAAAAGAAATACTCCCCCTGATCCCAGAGGGCCCCCAGAGGGGACCTCAGCAGCTATGGTACCTAATTCAAAGATGAGTAATTGATGGTTGCCAGGACCATGTTCCAAAAGGTCCCAGGTCTTGATAGGAGAACTTTGATAGTCTCTCAAAGGGCCGTAGACACCTCACTCATTGGCCGCCTTGTCCACTAGCAAATTTAGTGTTAGAACTAAGGGAGAGGCAGGAGCCACACCAGAGGATGGTAATGAAGATGGGCAGAGCCTGTGGTTTGTGGAGGCAGCTGCAAGGAAGAGTCACCCCTTCCCAAAGTCCTGCTTCTGAGCTGGCAGCTCTTCTTGTGCTACAGGAACCAAGGAGATGACGCGAGCTCTGGTGAGACCTTGCGAACAAGGACGGTGATTTCTCAAGGCCCCTTAAAGAGGATGAGCCATGGTATCATGGGGCAGAGGAGAGACTCAGATCGGGCTGTAGAGGATGCAAAGCTCTGTAGCAAGAAGTGAATAAAGCAAGGTTCATTAGCAAACACAGACCAAGGCTGCCCACAAGACAATACCACAGAGATGAGTCCATAGAAAAAAGATGGTGGCTTCATAGCTTGTCTGTGTAATGGAACATACTCCTTCTGCCTCCTGTGCTTAGCAGCAAAGGACAAAGAACCAGAAGGAAGCCAAACAAGAAGAGGCCCACTGAGGGGTGGAGCTGGTACCCATCCTGCTCCAGAGGGGTGGACCACAGAGAGGAAGGGCTTCCATATGAGGTTTAATTCTGCACAAGTGGAATGGGGCCCTTTACGAAGTGGATCAAAGTTAGAATCCCGCTGACCTTGTGGTGATATTTAGCTCTCCTGTGTGGAGAAGTGATGCCTGATTAAAACTACCAGGTGTACAAGCTTCACTTTGCAAAAAAGAGATGAGTCAAGAGCCCCTTGGAAACTGGGTCATGACTTGGGAACAATGATACAGCAGGTGTCTTATCTCTGAAGTTTCTGGACTGGGTTTGCTAACTTTCGCTTTGGGTTATTTTAACTTTCCTCCTTCTTTAGACCATCCTTCCCCTCTATTCTGACAGATTTTTTTTAAAAATATCTGTTCAGTTCCCTAAAATGGTTCTTAATCCTTTCAGTAATGAGCAAAAGACACAAAGGACCTGTCTAAATGTCAGTCCTCTCACACACACTCTCAAGTGCAGAACCAGGCTCCACCCCAGGGACTCTCACTGCAGTTTCCTTGATACACTCCTTATCTGATACCATATGTTACATACATTAAAAACAGCACCTGAAAAACTAGCCCTCAGTCAGGAGCAGAGTCCAGGTTTACATACAACCCAACACTTTGAGCTGAACTTTCGGCCATTCTGTTTCTGTATCTTCAGGTGAGGCTGCAGGAAACCCCTGACCTGTTCCTCCCGGTGACACTGCTTGTTATCACTGAATAATCATGCTTAGGTCCTGTTTCTGAGTGAAAAAAACATCTCTAAACCATTGACCGATGAATAAGCATCCTGTTTGTTTGTTACCTCTTCTATTTTTTTCCCTTGCACACCTTCTCCAAGATTCCCTGCTACACAGAGCTAGTGAGAACACTTGGTTAAAGGACTGACAGCAACAGTGCAAGGAGCCTCGATGTCCTGTGACATCTTGCACATATCATGAAGTGCATTTCTCCTGCCTATGATTTCATCAGTTTCACGTCTGTTTTTATTTCTGAAATGTCTGTTATCATTAATCCACCCTAAGTAAACAGTCTTCCTCTCACCTGCTGACCTTCTGAACACCTTGCCGATCTCCTGAAGGCCATTGTTCCATTCTTGTCAAGTGCTGGTGGTCAATGCGCTCTGGATCCAGCACAGGCCAGCCTGGAAATGTTTAACTGCTAAGAGAGATACCAGAGAGGAGAAGAGATCCCTGAATTGAATAAGCACCTCAGTTGACCTAGTTTAAGTGTAGGCAGATGTGTGACTTATTCACATTTTTAGTTGTTCAGTATCAGAATCTCATTGGAAGAAGTGTCTGTGTACCCGAACTGTGCCACAGATGTTTTGCCATATAGCTTCCAAATGAGATGCACTTCATCATGAAAGATGTTTTTAAGTGTTTCCAGAAAAGCTACATCATTATAAGATGGCTTTTCTCACTTGGTAGCCACAGTGAATTTCTTAACCAAACTCAGAATACAAGAGAAAGAAAGAAAATGTTTTGCTAAGAGCTCTTCAAAATTCAGATTGTTCTTCTGCACTTGCCACCCTTCTTAATAAATTTGCCTCTTGTTCAACACATAAAATAGTGAGTAAGCATTAATTCTTCTGTTATGTAAATTTAATTACACATATGGGTTGATTCTTGAATTCACTGTGGACTGGTACAGGGTGTCTTCAATTTTTAAAGATTATTTGAAAGACAGACTCTTCAGACCAAAGTGACTTTCCCTGTTATCATTGACACATATAAGAAGACAAGTTTTCCATGCTCATGGACAATGAAGACAATGAAAAGCCACGAGCCTGCAATGGTAGCACAGTTGTTAGAAGCATTGTTAAACTCACAGAAGTGTGAGCTGCAAGGGGATGAGTCCCAGTTTCTCTCTGCATTGTCTTTAAATCACAAAGAAACTTTACAAACCTCACCAATTGGCAGTACCAGTTTCATTTCATTCTACAGGAGTTAACTCTTCTCCATTGCTGTCATCTGTAGCATGTAAGCCAGTACTTTCCTTCCTGTCTGCCAAGGAAGAAAACATCAGCTCTCCTCTATTTGTATATGGCACACAAATGCATTCTCACTGCTAGTGTTTTGTGTGCATAGATTTTCACCATCTTTATGGGGCACTGGGAAACAGCAGAAGTAAAATGTTGTCTTCATAAATATCACCCTTTTCTGTTTCTCTTCTATTAAAAAAATAAGTCATAGGGCCGGGGATATAGCTCAGTGGTTCCGGCGCCTGTCTTGCAAGTGCAAGGGCCTGGGTTCGATCCCCGGTAACCACATACAATACTGGGCATGGAGACTCACGCCCAGCAGCAACCAGTACCACATACCACAGTGCCGGGCGTGGTGGCTCACGCCTGTAATCCCAGCACTCGGGAGGCAGAGGCAGGAGGATTGCTGTGACGTGAGTTTGAGGCTGAGCTCGGGGCCGGCCTAAACCACAAAGCGAGACCCTGTCTCAAAAAAAAAAAAAAAAAGTCATAGCTCACACAAACTGTCAAGTATCAACCTGTATAACTGAATGGAAGGCTTCTAGTAGCTGGTCTCCCAGAGTTCTCCTGTCCTTTGTCTTAGAGCTGCTTCACCCATGTGGTAAGAAGCACACAGAATATAAGCTAGGTCTCCTCACTTCGGACTATCTCAGCTAGTTTCCCATCACTGGGACACGATACCCAACTCCCACAGTTGAAAGGAGAGGTTTATGGGCTTGTAGCTTCAGTCCTTGGTTGAGTAGCTGGAGGCAGAAACACTATGGCGGAGAAACACAGTGGAAGTCGAGGTACTCAGCGCACGGTGGGCAGGAAGCAGAGAGCAAGACAGAATCTCTGAGGAAAGGGCACCCAAGGTCTGTTGTTAAATCTGGGTTGTTGTTAAATCTGGGTTGTTGAAGGAAATGAGGCACTCGGGGATGAGTTTCAAAACAAACAGCAGGGGAAACAGCCTCTGAAGACTGAACCCTGCTCCATCTTCTAACATCGTCTTTATTATGCATTGGGTACAAAAGTAGTAATGTAAAGTTGTCTTTCACCTTGAACAGTTCCCAGAATAAGCTATGTAGTACCTTCCAATAACCTATAGTAAGCTTTAAATCACAGTCTGTTTACCAAGACTCATTGGTGAGACCACCGTAACTCCTCTATGACCATGATAAGGACCTTATGTTTACCTGGAACGCTGCACAACTATTCTTGGAGTTCTGCCCAGAGATGCAGAAGAGTCTGAAAAACCATCATCATGGCCAGGCCACTTTTGATCTGAGACTGCGCAGCTCACTTGCAAAGCAGGGGCTATTTCAGCAGAATGTGCCCCCAGCATATGTCAAGGATTCTGGGAGATTTGCAACATTGGATTGTATAATATTTTAATTCAAAGGGAACAGGTTTCTTCCTCTGGCTCTTACTAAAGAAATAAAGATAACTGAGGCCTTTATAAGGAAATAAACACTAACAGAGATGGATAAATTTGCCTCTTGTAAGATAAATCTGCTCTCCTTTGGTCTTCTCTGTGGTTTCCACACACATCCAAAGAGCCATGGGCCCTAGAGGTTTAGGGACACAAGAAATAGGCCATGTTTTCCAGTAAATAGAAAGTCTTGAGTAAAAACTTTTATCAAATTTACACAGATGAGCTGATTTGAAGACTGGTACCCTTCAGTGCACAAGGATGTCAGAGTAAGAATTAATTGGCAGGTGGTGACGATGCAGCCCAGTGCTCTTGCCCCATTCTGTGACCTGGCAGTGAAGGCAGTGGCGTGTGAGGCCCAAGATGGCGTAATCTGCCTCCTGCAACCTGCCATTGTCCTGCAAAGTGGCACGAAAGAGTCCTGGAGCTAGCGTGGATAGATCTGTGGTCATGGTGCAACCCAGTGGGATGAAAGATTGATTTTGACTTAAATAGTAGTCAGTGCAGTGATAGGCAGTCCCTTTGAGTGGGCGCTTATATTTCTTTCATTAATGTCTTTCTTTTTGTGTACTTGCTATATGGGGCATTGAAACAAGAGTCTTTGTACTGAGCTACATCCATAGTCTCATTATTTTTTGAGGCTTGCTTTCTTCTTACTAGGTAGCTAAAGTACTTGGACTTGCAATCGTCTTGCCTCAGCCTCCCAGCGTGCTGGGATTACAGGTTAACACCACCATGCTTGGCTCAAAACCCTCATATTTCTTCATGTTATAATGAAGTGAAATCAAAGGGAGGTGTTGGTAGGGTTATTAAGTAAGAAAATGGAAAACACATAGCCAATGAATGCTGAGTATTTTTATAATTTCCTACTGAAACTAGCAAGTGACTATAAACAGTGGCTTCCTGTGACACAGATTCATCCATAATCCTGCTTATCCTAAGTCAGAAATCAGTTTTACTTGAGTGAAGTCCTTGCTAGAGGCTCTAGGGGAGATGTTTAGCCTTGAATTCCCAGCTCCTTGAGACTGCCCACACTGCTTGCAGTCCTCAGTCAACTCTGCCTCCACTACCACTTCCCCTCAGACCTGACTGCCCTGCTTCAGTCATGTAAGAGCTCTTGTGACTCCGCTGAGCCCACAAAGGTGACTGTGGGGAAGCCCTCCTTCCCCACAGAGCCTTGACTTCTTGCAGCAGCAAAGTCCCATTGCTGTATGATGTGACAACCACAGGCTGCAGGAGTCTGGGCGTGGGCATGTAGGGGAGAGGACAATCACTCACCCCCATTGGTGTCCTTGTGCACTGACAAGAGTACTTAAAATTTTAGAAGAAAAAACAAAATCAGATTTGATGTTGTTCTCTCCTCTGCTAGGTTCTAGGAAACGTGAAATGTGCATGTGTAACTTTGCTGGCTTCAATCTGGGTGGAGGCCCGGGAAGAGATGAAACGATGATTTTGGAGAGAGGCTTTTATTTAGTGAAAGCCACAGACCCGACACTGTAGAGACTAAGGCACAGAACATTTCCTAAACAGGGGCTGGCAGCATCTCTGGAAGAGGAGGAGCAGGGTAGGTCACGGGCACACCGCTCCCCACACCCACAGCTTACTTGACCAGACCAGCCAGTGGCTCTAGCTCGGCTTTGTGGGTGACTGAGGTGCAAAGGGATTCGGGCTGCGAGTAGCACAGACAGCTCCGGTCATCAGTAGGGCTGTCATCAATCAGGAAAATGTTCTTTTTTTTTCAGTCCTGGCTTCTGAGAAAAAGCCAATCTCAGTTTGCCTCTATACTGTTTTTTTAGATCTGAAATCTGTTTTTAACAAGTTTCTTATGAGGTTATATAAATTCCTTTACTCTTACCCAAGAAAAGACACAGATTTACCAATGATAAAGACTTTTGGATTACAAAAGAGGCTGACCAGTCCGGAAGTCACTTGACTTGGAGAAGAGCTGAGGCCAGCTGGTCAATTCTGAAGACTCCAGAGCTGAGCCACTAAGGAAAACGTGAAGAATTCAAAATATTTTCCAATTGATGAAAGAACATTCCCTTAGTCCTATCTTGAAATCATTGAATATAGCACTTATTACCACTCTTTGCATTCTAGATAAATTATATTATACAAATTCCACTGCCATTAAAAATGATAAGATTGGGCTGAGGGTTCAGTTTGGTGGTTCCGGTGCCTGTCTTGCAAGCGCAAGGACCTGGGTTCAATCCCCCAGTAACCACATACAATACTGGGCAGACTCAGGCCCAGCAGCAATCAGTACCATATACTACAGCACTGGGTGTGGTGGCTTATGCCTGTAATCCCAGCACTCAGGAGGCAGAGGCAGGAGGATTGCTGTGATGTGAATTTGAGGCTGAGCTCAGGGCCAGCCTGAACTACAAAGTGAGACCCTGTCTCAAAAGAAAAAAAAAATTGATAAGATTGAGTCATTCATACTCAAATGGATGTACCTTAAGGATATCCTCATAAGTGAAATAAATATGTCACAGATGTGTAAATATAGTATCTTTTCTCTGGTGTGAGAAAATGAAGCTGTAAAATGAGTTGTAGTGTGTATAGTTGATATTGTGAAATAGAAGATATTTACAAGGAAAGAAGGTGTGGGGTAAATAACAAGGGGAAAAGAATGCAACAATAAAGAAAAAAGGTAACAAAGCTTATGTATATAGGGGGTTGGGGATTACAAGGCGGGGGGGAAAGGGGAAAAAATGAGAATCAAGTCATGTCATTCTTGTCCAGACTCTCAATGTTTAATGTGATGATGATGTGTATTCATGATGTACAAATAAAGATTTAAATTTTTAAAAATCTGCTAGAAAAAAAAAAGAGAAAGTATTTTTAAAAGTAAGAAAGAGGGGGAATAGAGAGAGGGAGGAAGGAAGGAAGGAAAAATCAATCCAGTGAGTCTCTTTTGAATGTGATCTCAAGCCAGAAAGAAGCTTTTGGATTTTTTTCTACAAGGTTGTCAGTGGAAAAACACCTCGTACATTCCTGAGTGCTGAAGACCCAAATGACTCATGAGGGTTTTTTACCTAAACCGCAACAAGTACCCAAAGAGATTGGCCCTCAGGACAAAAGGCAGTGAGGACAACAGGAAGACAACCTGGGGATGTAAACAGGGTCCCTGGGCTTCACTGTCCACTATCTACTATGTGGCCAGTGATTCATGGCTTGCTGTTGAGCACTGGCGCAGTGTGCTTGCACGGCTCAGGGACACATGAGGTCTGAAAGGCTCATTAGACCTTGGACAGCATCAGGAAACACTGTCCTAAATAGGATCTGCCCCCAGGCTCTGGATTTGCTCGAGAACTCCGGCTCTCCCAAAGGTGCCCTCCAAATACATAGACAAGAAGTCTCGACACACAGGGGTTCCTGGATCTCCTCATGTTTTATCTCCATCTCCACTGATTGCTTGGGCCCAACCAATATCAGAACAATGTTAAGATTTTTAGAGGAAAGCAACACTGGTGGAGAAGAAACACCTGTGAAGGGATTCTGAGGAATACTTTTGGAGAATTATCTCCTTTCACCCTATTTTATGGAAGTGTTATTAATAGGACTAAAAATGTCACCCATACACCAGTGCATATCTTTCTGGGTGCACAGGCGGTTTTGTTGGACATGAATTATCTAAAGAGATACCAGTTATATTGAACATGTATGGAAGGGTCACTTTGGCAAGACTTCCATTGCCTGACTGAAATCACCTGAAAAGAAGATTATCTCACCTTGGCTTGTGGGCAGTGGCCAGAGCTTGCTCATGGAGTTATGGGAATGGATGAAAAGCGGTGTCCCATCTCAGTACTTGGTGTCCCATCCCAGTACTCCTCAGGCATAGCATTACTGAGAGCCCTTGCAGGCTTCAATTTGGCTGTGTCATTTGTGGATACATCTCACCTGGCAGCCAAATAAGTCCCAGTGGGCAGAGCAGGAGAGGGTGACCTCCAGGCCATGGCTGTGAAGACCACTTGATACAGGAATGAATGCGCCTAGCAGCTTGCTGATGTCTGCAACTGTGCTGATAAAACAGCAGCCTTGTTACCCAATAGAGACTGCAGCGCTGCTCATGACTATGTAACCTGACCTCCCAACATCTCCACAGAGAAGGGTTAGTGTAGTTTCCGGGACTGTCCTGCCTCCCATGATATCCATGCAAGTTTGCTTCCTGTTGCTTCTATAATAGAGTCCACTGTCTTAATCCAATATAAACGTGTTGTCTTATAGCTTAGGAGCTCTAAGAAGTCCAAAGCTGGTCTCCCTGGGCTTATGTTAACAGGATTATATTCCTTGCTGTAAATTCTCATGGAGAATCTGTTTGCTTGCTTTTGCCCCCTTCTGGAAGCTTCCTTTGCTCATTCACGAACCTTCCATTTTCCAAGCCATTGATGCCCGGAAGCCACTGAAGCCTCACCCCATTGTCATTTTCCTGGCTCTAACTCTTCTGTCTCCCTCTATCATAGTAAAAGGGTTTTTATAATTCCATTGAACTCGTGAAGACAGTTCAGGATAAGAATCTTCTTCCGTTGCAACCTTAGTTTCCCATTGCTGTATAACATACACTGACATCATGTAAGTTTGAGGTCCAAGGAAGCCATATCACTCCTTCTCTGTGGAGTTATCTCCCTCAGGAAAAGTTCTGGATTCTTTTCCACACACACACCATTACCCTCTGAGTAGCTGTTTGGCTTTATGACCAGTGCGTTCCATCTTAATGAGCACTCTTCTTGAAAGTAAAATACACTGGTTGTATATTGAGCAATTTCCTATGATCCTTATGAAAATTCCTCACAACTTCTCATATTACCTGTCAGAGAAACCAAAACTAATGCCTTTCTTCCTTTTTCCTAATCTTTTTAGGCTTTAGATTTAATTTTTCTGCAATGAATACCCTAAGAAATGAATCAATAGATGATAATTTCTTTTGCAATTCAAATTTTTCTATTTTAATGTCTTCCATCTGGAAGAGTGACAGAAAAATGTGAAGATTTTTAGTTATGAATGATCTCCCTTATTGTTCTGACTTTTATCTGTCTCTTTACCTTTTAACCCAAGTACACCTGATAGAAACTGCATATTCAGCCACAGGCCTCAGTGTGACACTATTTCACATGTTTTTATATATTTTTGCATTAAGGAAAACAGGATATCTGCATATCTATAATTAGCTAATATATTCAGCAACAGCCTCTATAAACAAGATGCAGGTGTACATAGCACAGAAGCATTTTATACATAGTGTTGGCTTTTACTTGTAGGAAAAATTACTCTTCCTTCATGAAATGCAAAGATAATTCCAAGAAAAACATTTTCTAAATGTGCCTAATGTTTCCCTGGACTAGTGTCATTATGTTCACGGTTAATATTCTAAGGGTCTCAGATATCTTCTTTAGGCACCAGAAGTCTTTATTCTCAACTGCTTATTTGTTTTATATATGATATTTCTTCTAAAGAATGGACTATGCAAGATAGCCTTAGTTTAAAATTTCAACATCCATAGTCAAAGCATCATTCATGAAAAGATGGCATGGGCTTTTTCTGGGTGCCAGGCCCCCCTGCTGGCCCTGGGGAATTTAGTGTCGGCTAGATCAAGCAAGGTCTCCATTCTCACATCACTTCATTCCTCTGACAAGAGGTGGAATCAGAAAGTCAGTAAGTGAGTACGGTAGTCCCTTGACATATGAGCTCAGTTGGTTCCTGAGGTTGTAACTAAGTCAGTGTAGCTGAGATCCAGATGTTTACTTAGGTACAGTCTACAGATAACAAGAGGCAGATGAATTTTCCATTAACCTAATTAACCCAAGTTGTTCATGTGTCAGGCTGGTTGTAGCTTGAGGGTCCACTGTAGATAAAGTATACCAGGTGCCCAATGGGTGCTGTAACGTGAGGAGGGGAGAACGTGTAGAAGGAAGATGTGTGAAGTGGGCTGCTGCACTGACAGCTGACTCGCTGAGTGGAAGGAAGCTGCTCTGTAGGACCAAGAGAACACCCTGAGCTGCTCCAAAACTTCCAATGCCCAGAGCAATGGGAGCCAAAAGTCAAGAAAAAGATGAGGAAGTCAAGTCAGAGTGAAAGATGAGATACACACAAAAAGACCAGGGCAAGCCACACAGGACCAAAGGCAAAGGTTAATAATCCCCGGATGTGCTGGAAATCTTTACAAGATTCTGAGCAGGGACTGGCATCTGCTAATTATGCATGTTTTTTTTTTTTAAATAAATGAGTCTGATTTGTGTGTGTACTGAATTTAAAAATAAAATGACACCAAAAATTATCTTCTTTATGGTTTAGCTTTGTTATGTGTTCTCAGCAGTTACCAGTCAGGTAAAAACCAAGAGCATGATCACTGCCTGTTTCTGGTTGGGAAGAAAGTCATGCCATAGCACAGGGGAGTGGTTTGAAGTCTCTTAAAGCATCAAAATGCAACCCAAGTCATTTATAGAGAGTATTAAATGCATAATTAGGAGACTCAGTGAAGAAGGAAACTTGATCTTTTTAAAACCTGGAACTTCATACATTAAAGATTTTTTTAAAGTTTATTGGTAAGCTCTGCCAAGAGCCAACATCTAAAAATAGAGAGAAATCAGAGTATTTTATCCTGTATAATGTGGGCCGCAGGCATTTCATCTGTTAAACTCCAGAACTGAAGGTCTTTGAGCTGAAGTTACCAACTTAAAGAAAGATGGCTCATGTTCATTTATGCAGCTATTTTATTGATTGGACAGTAACATACCTATAGGTGGGACCATGACCCCATATGGGTGGGTTACAAAAACAAGAAAAAATGCTAAACATTTTAAATCAGAGTAAAAGTATTTAAAGAACTGAATGGATCCCATGTTAGTGAGAAAACATTATCACATCTTTTCTCTGGTATGAGAAAATAAAGACGTAAATGAGTCCTAGAATTGTATGTTGTATATTGTGAAACAGATATTGCTCAAAGTAAAATAGGGTGAAGGGGGAAAAATAATGATATTATAACAAAAAAGAAAGGAAACAAATTTTATGTATATGGGGGGGTGGTAGGGTGGGTAGGGCTATGGGAAAAAATGAGAATTAAATTGTGTCTTATACTGGTACAAATCCCCATTATGGAGTGCAATCATGATGCGTATATGTAATGTACCAATAAAGATTTCAATTTAAAAAAAGGGTGTACCGAGTGCACCCCCAGCACTGTGGAGTCCAAGTAGCTCAGCTGTTCCAGAAGCAGCGACTCCACCCGGCTTCTATGCAGGCTGATTTCCAGGCTTCCCTGTGGACTTCGTAGTTCCTTCATTTTTCCTCATTAAACCATAAAATCTTCAAAAACACTGGCCAATACTTAATCAATATCATCTCCATTGAATAAGATTAGAATTCTTTTCTTACCCAGAATTTAAACCTCTAAGCATTGGCTATTCTTACAACAAAAGAAGGTACATCTGTCGTGCCGGGAATTTAACTCAGTGGCACCACGCCTGCTTTGTAGTCACATGGTCCAGAGTTTGATCCCTGGGACCAAAAAAGAAAATACATCTTCAGAGAATATAGGGTGTTTCATAGCCTTAAATAGCAAGACAGTAGCATGTGCCCAAAAAGAAGACACTTTCAATCATACAATTCACATCATAAAGTCAATTATAGCTTCTGTACAATCTTTGTACCTTTAATGAAAGTCTTAACTTAAAGTGACTTAATTCTTTTAGAAAAGATATGTAATCTAAAACATAAAATAAGTGCTTAGAAAGGTATTATCTGTATATCCATCATAATTCCTTTTGGTGGAATATATTACTTTTAGTGTAGTACATATCATTTTTATAACCATAGACTAAGACATAAACTAACTTCTCTATTATTTCTGTCAACACTTAGCATAATTTTTATATTTTTCAAAAGATGTTATTTCTCCACTTTGCATAAGCAAAATAACAGCAATTTTTAAAATGTGGGCTTTTGTAAGGCAATAAAATAGAAATTTAAATAAAGCACTCTACCATAAATGTTTGTCATCCGTCAATCAATCGAGAATGGCTGTTGTGGTGATTACAAATGCTCTTGTGTGTGAAAAGCGAAAGGCCAGAAATCACAGCCATTCATGCTTCCTCTGTTTGAGTCAAACCCAGTTTACTGCCCTGTGTGCCACGCAGATGAGATCTGAGCAGACATAAGTGCTGGTCTTCCCATGGATCCGAAGGAAAGTTGCTGTGACTCCCTTCCTGGACATCTGAGTGCCCCTCCTTGATGCCAGTGTGTCCTCCCAAAGCATGTCAGCAGCTTTTAGCCCAGTGAGTTGGGGCAACTCGGATTCCTGCCTGGCCTCCCATGAGCTCGGTGCCCTGGCAGTGGCTGGAAGCCCTCAGCTCCAGCCTGCAGCTTGGTGACTCTGGCCCTGCTGGTCTCCCTCCCTGCGTTCTCTCCCTCCCTCTGCACCCTAATCCTAGCCCTGCTCTCCCAGCTCTTCTTGACCCGACATCACTCTCCTAAATCCTGGGGCCCCACTGCTGCTCCATATTGCACCTGTCACCCTCTTTTCTGGCTCTTCTGTATATGGTTTTTGACACCTGAAAGGACACAAGTATTGAAGAGCTTTTTTTTGAGACACTGTCTTGCTTTGTGTAGGTCAGGCTGGCCCAGAGCTCAGCCTGGCTCAACCTCGAACTCACAGCAATCCTCCTGCCTCTGCCTCTTGAGTGCTGGGATTACAGCTGTGAGCCACCACGCCCAACACTGTGGTATGTGGTACTGATTGCTGGTGAGCATGAGTCTCCACACCCAGTATTGTATGTGGTTATCCACATCCAGTCCAAGCCCGTGCACTTGCAGGGCAGGCACTGGAACCACAGAGCTAAATCTCCAGCCCTGAAGATCTTCATATATATAATCTGGCTAATCTTTAAGGAGAAAGAATAGAAAATGGCTAATCTTTCAGCTAAATCTGCAGTTGGCTTTACTATTGAAATGGCCATACTGGTCTCTGTTAGCTTTCTTCTTTACTTTCCAACTACTCCATAGGTGTGTTGGCTCCTTAAACAAAAATCTTGGCTATGTCATCCTCCTCTGAAAGCATTCAAGAGGTGTTGGTCAAATTAGCGGTATCAGAACTTTGCAAATGAAAGTGTTTGGGATAACATTTGTGGGCTTTTTATATTTACATTCTAAGATGATTTAATAATTTTCAAATACCTGGGGTAATAAATATACCTTGTGGGGTTTGTAGTTTGAGGATCTATGCAAGCTCATCCAGAATTCTTTTAGATGTTGAGCAGCATAGAGATTCAGCCTTGCTACACGTGATACAAATGCTAGATCATGTCTTTTCCAAATGAAGAGACAAAATGTCAGGTTAGTAATTGTGAATCTTTTTAAAAATAGATGTTTTGATTCAAAGGACATGACTAATCAATTAATTTTGAAAATAAGATGAGAATTAGAAGAATATTTGTTTTCAGTACATTTTACAAGATCAGTTAACTTCCCTCTCTCAACCTGTTCAGTGAAGCCCTCTTGCCTCCTCCCATGTGGGCTGGGGAGGAGGTAAGGGAGAAGGAGGAATATGAGCATCTGGGCCACTCACGGGAGGACACGCCATCCCCGATGTCAGAATGAACGGGGCGCTAAGGATTGAGCTCAGGGGCACCCTCACAAGCACAAGGTCTGGAGCTTGACAAAATCTTACAAGACTTTTGGCTCACCCTTGAAATCAAACTGATACTCACTTAAAGCTTTGCTTTTATTTGATATATTTAATTTTTAAATCTCTGGATAGTACACGGTACCTAGACAACTTCCTTGAGAATCTTTCATAGAACTGGATCCTTCGGCATTGTAATTTGCTGTTTGCCGAACATTAGACTAGACCCTCAATTCACCCCACTCTTATTCGTTCCTCCTTTCTTTCTTTTTTTTTAATTGAAATCTTTATTGGTACATTATATATACACATCATAATTGCACTCCACAATGGGGATTTGTACCAGTATAAGACACAATTTAATTCTCATTTTTCCCGTAGCCCTACCCACCCTACCCCCCCATATACATAAAATTTGTTTTCTTTCTTTTTTGTTATAATATCATTATTTTCCCCCTTCACCCTATTTTACTTTGAGCATTTTCTATTTCATAATATATAACATACAATTCTAGAACTCATTTACGTCTTTATTTTCTCATACCAGAGAAAAGATGCGATATTTACCTATCTGTGACCTATTTATTTCACTTATGAGGATATCCTCAAGGTATGTCCATTTAAGTATAAATGATACAAACTTATCATTTTTTATGGCAGAGTAATACTCCATTCTGTAGAAGAACCACAGCTTTTTTATCCAGTCTCCAGTTGATGGACATTTGGGTTGTT
>PVIR01004682.1:0-77183 GCA_004026965.1 Petromus typicus
GGAGAAGAAGGAAGGGGAGGGGAATGGGAAGAAATAGAAATAAAAATATATCATGCACAGGTACAAATTCTCAATGGTGAATGTGATCACAGTGTAATCCTAAAATGTACCAATAAAATCAATTTATTTAAAAAAATTTAAGGGCAAATAGAAAAGAGTCTAACTGGGACAGTATCACAGCACTATAATTCATTGGTTCAGACCCCCAAATCCTTTGTCTTCAGTTTACACAGAGGAACTGCAGGAGAGAATTGTCTGAGATATAATTCTATGTTGGGATCCTAAAAGAATTGTGTGACTGGAAAAGGTCCCAAAGGGGTGGCAACCTATGCTTCAAGTGTCACACCCACTATTAGCTAATATATAACCATGACCAACTGCTCATCACCATTTGGACCTCAAAACACACAAGCACACACTCAGGCACACACACAAAGAAAATCCATTTATTATATCAAAGCCTTATTGTCGTCATTCCATGGGGCCCATTTCTGCTATAGAATTTCAAACCAATTTCCTAGTGATGCCATTTAAGATGATTCATCCCCATTTTCAATCCATTTGCACCATTTCTTATTGAAGACCTTTACCTTTCCAGTACAGAAGGTGTCCCCTTGTACGTGCTCTCCTTCTCATTTTCCCTTGTGGTCTGCAATATTTTCTTTTCAGGCTATCTGAGGAAGATTGAATTGCCTGAAATCTGTTGATGAGTCATTTGTTCTCTTTGTATCCTTCCCCTAAAGACTCAGCACACAATACATCCCCAGATAATGCACTTCCTTCAGCACAGCCCATGTGTTGCATTGATTTTAAGAGCGTCCTCCTTATCTGAATGAAGCTCAAGTAGGCAGCTGTGGAAAAGGATTTCTGGGACTTAGAAGCAGTACTGAAAGCTACCAGAGGAGGCCGTTGGCCATCTTTACCATTTTCTCATATTTTCTGTGGACAGATAGCAATTACTAATTTACATTAGACAGCCACTTTCCAGTTCCCTGATAGCAATACCTTTAAGCATCCTCTTACAGGAATGTTGGGTCCCGTACATCACTCAGTTTGACAAGGCTTCCTTCACGGTTGCTTTAACACATCTATAAAATAAATATCACTCTCATGACAGGTGTGTTGAGAAACTGACCCTGTGCACAATTCTTGAATGAGTGAGATGTTCCTATTTCCCCCCACTCCAGATTCCACATCTTTTAACTTTTGAAATGATCTGCTCCACATCATGCCTTTGGGAGCCCAAGTCCTTGATAATTCCTCCCTGAAGTCCTCAGTGTTCTATCCCTAACTCTATTCACTTCACATGATAAAAGCTAGCCCTCAGTGAGAGTTGTTAGGAGTTGAAGCCTTTAGGGGATGATTGGATCATAAGAATAGAACCCTCATGAAGAAGATCACTGACCTTACAGGAAGGAGAAAATTTATCTTGCATGTGAGGACATAATCAAGAAGGAAAATTCTTGAGAACCTTCTCTAGACCCTAAATGTTCTTGACCTTGAGCTTCCAGTCTCCAGAATTGTAATAAATAAGGACATAGTATATGGTGCTCTGTGTTAGCAGCCCAAGCAAACTGAGGCATCTCCTCTCCAAGGTATTTATTTATCATCTTAGGATTTTAAGTGCAGGAAAAGCATCGTGTGTTGGTTCATTGTTCCAAGTTGTTATCACTTACAGGAAACCTATGGCTTACATCTAGATGTCCTCCCAAAGCCTCATGTGCTCATAGGTGGGGCTCTGAGGAGGTGGCTGGATCATGAATGGGTGATACTAGATGACAGGTGTGATAACTGCATTAGTTGCTGATTTGGGTAGGCATGATCTGGGTATGCCTATTGGTAAGGACCACCCTGGGGGTGAGTGGCACAAACCAATAGGCTTGTAGCCTAGAAGGAACAAAAAGGGAAAGGGTGGCTCGCTACTTGCTGCTGTTCACCCTCCCAGAGTCTACTTTCCTCCTCCATGCCCTCTTGTCTTGGAGCCAGCTGACTGCGAACTGAAACCTCTACAAACAGCAAACTAAAATAAACCTTTTATTCTTTAACTTGTGGGTGTCAGGTAATTTGTCCTAGGAACAAGGCAGTAATGAAAACACAAATAATGATGCCATATCAGCTGTACAAACACTATCTTTGTGCATAACACAAGGGAAGAATCAGCATTATCAAACATATGCAAAGAAATGCAGAATTCCAATGATACCAAGTAGTATGAAGTAGCAGTTTAGAAGTGACTAGAGAATATTTTATTCTATTCAGCTAATTCTCTGGATATATCCCTAATATACCAGATGCTGGTTTAAATACTTTTCAAGTATTAACAAATTTAGTACTTTTAATAATCCTAGAAGGAAAATATTATATGGATCCCATTTTACAAAAGAGAAAAGCAAAATATGAAAAGTTAAGAAGCACAGCTCAATACAGCACAGCTGGTATATGGTAAGAGCAGATTAGGATCCAAGAAGTCTAGCCTTGGACTCTTGATAACGGTGCTTATCACAGAGGGCTCCCTGCGAAAATATTAATGGAGCCGAGAAAATAGATTGTATGTTAAGGTATATGAGGATGGGTGGGGTATAGAAGTGCTGGGAGATGAAGAGGACCCCACTCACTGGGGAACCAAGGGCCTGAGGGAGGACCAGCAGCTGAGGATGGATAAAAAGCAAAGGCTAAAATCAGGTCCTCTTGGGTTTCGCTTTGGAGTGGCACTGTGTCAAGGACATGGTGCCGGGCTGTTAGGCTGAGGAGAGGAGAAACTTCACCTTCCATCTTAATTGTGTTATTATCGTGGGGAAAACATGCTGAAACCCACAATTTAAAGGAGGAGATGTTTTCATTGGCTCACAATTACAATCTCTGGTCAGCAGAAATGGCAAGATGGAAGGATCTGGCAGAGGAACCAGCCCACATCGCGGCAGCAGAGAGAGAATAGAGGAAAAGAGTAAGATGTACACTTCCGGGTCATGCCCCCAGGGACCTACCTCTAACTGAACCCTCCTCCTCTTAGCGAGTCAGCTGTGAACTGAACAACTCACTGATTCGCTGCTGAATATAACACCTTAAGGCCATATTCATAAGTGAAATAAATAAGACAGAGATATGTAAGTACCATATCAACATACCATTGCTCTGGTGAGAGAAGCAAAGTATAAATGAGGTCTAAAATGTGTAATTGCTATTATAAAATAGGAAAAAATGAGGCCAGGGATTAAAGTCAGTAGTTGCGGCATTTGCCTGGCAAGCTCAAGATCCCAAGTTTGATCCCTGGTATCACATGTCACAATGCTGGGCCTGTTGGCTCATGCCTGTAACACCAGCACTCAGGAGGCAGAGGCAGGAGGATTGCTGTGAGTGCAAGGCTATTCTGAGCTACACAATGAGTTCAGGGCCAGCCTGAACTACAAAGCAAGACCCTGTCTCAAAAAAGCTAAATAAAAGAAATAGGTTGAAAATGTTCAAAGGAAAGAGTTTACTGTATGGAGGTAGGGGAAAGAAAAGAAGGTAAAGAAAAAATGTAATGGTAAAAAGGAAAAAAAAAAAGTAAAGCTTATGTGCATAATGGGGTGGGGGGTTGGAGGGAGGGTAGGGGGTTGGGAAAAAATAAGAACCAAGATATATTCCGTACAGGTACAAATTGCCAAAGAAGAATATGATCATAGTGTATTCCTAAAATGAACCAATAAACTCTATTTTTAAAATACATAACAATATCAACTATATATACTAGAACTCAATTACATCTTCATTTTCTCATATTGGACGAAAGATATATTTATACATCTGTGACCTATTTATTTCACTTATGAGGATGTCTTGAAGATACATCCATTTGAGTCTGAATGACTCAGTCTTATCATTTTTAATGGCAGAATAATACTCCATTCTGTAAAAAAAACCACATCTTCTTTATCCAGTCTCCTATTGATGAACATTTGGATATATACAGTTGATATTGTGAAATAAAAAACATTTAAAAGTAAATAGGGTGTAGGGGTAAATATTGAGGAGAAAAAGAATGTGATAGTAATTTTTACAAAGGAAACAAAATAGGAGGTGGGGGTTGCAGGGTGGGTGGGAGAAGGGGAACTTTCTCTCAATGTTGAATGCAATGAGGATGTGTATTTATAATGTACCAATAAAGACTTGAATTTTAAAAATACATAACACCTCCATGATCCAGTCAGCTGCCAGACATATGAAGCTCTGTGGGGACACCCCAAATCTAAACCATAACACTCCACAGTGTGGTTCTAGAAGCCCAAAAGCAAAAAAAGGTATACTATCTTCTATGAACTAATTAAAGTTGTAGCATGACTATTTCTAACATGCAAAAGAATCACTCAGAAAAATAGAGATGAAAGCCAACAGCCTTTCTACTTCTTGCCTTCTTTCTGACTCACTTGTATTTACTTTGATTCCCCATTTGCTCTGTTTGCTGCAATCCTGAGAAATAATTTGTGATAGTGCCTTACACTTGGGATTTTTCCTTAAAAAACCATTTATTACAGCAGCAAAAGAACAATCTTGATGTAAGAGTGTACAAGAGTCCAGGGAATTGGTCCCAATGAAAATGTATTTCACAGATGGTTCACTACTTTCTTGGTCAGTTTTATGGTCAACAACACTATCATCTTCATCACTAATATTTTAGCACAATAGAGCTTCTGCTTTTCAAAACAGGCTGAAAGCTACAAAGGCCACACTTGTCAACAGCAAAGATGGGAGGTGATTATAAGAGCAGGTGTCCCCCTGGTGACATCCCTTTGGGTTGGTCACACTTCTGCCCCAGAGAGAACTGTGGTGATTCAGCAGAGATGGCTGGAATATAGATATCCATCTCCTGGAAGAGAGAGCAGGAACCTTGAATAATATGTACTGGTGGTGAACGATGCTTTTGAAGCAGGTCTCTGGTGTGAAGATGCTGGCTGGTGAGCACAGTGTTTAGTAAGAAGCTCTAAAGTCAGCTGCCCACCGGGTCCTGGCCCTGCCCATCACTAGCTCTGGGACCACAGATTGTTATCTTCATTGTACTCCATCTTACAAGAACTGGGCAATGATAGTATCTACTTCTGTTTTCATTTAGATATCTTTTGAAGGCTTTATCCGCAGTGCAGCAATAATCAGAGATGAGGTCTGGAAGGGTAATTGGGTCATGAAGACATTAGCTTCACAATGGATCCATTGATGACTTCATAGCTGAAGGGGTCTGTTAGGAGGTGGAGGATTAAGTTACTGACAGCGTGTCTTTGAAGGGTACACCTGGTCCCTGGACACTCCTCTCTGGTTTTTTCACCCTCTCTTCTTCCTTCATACCATGAGGTGAGCATCTTTCCTGGGCTGCACCCTTTTGCTCTGATGTTTCTGCCTCACCACAGGCCTGAAATTAACAAAAACAAGTGACCATGGACTTGAACCTCTGAAACTAAAAGTCAAAATTGACCTTTCCTCCTTCAAGTATTGTTTATCTAGTACTTAATCCCAAAATTTAAAAGCTGCTTAGCACAACTTTGAAGGGTAGAGGGAAGGATTCAACACGCTAAGCATATCAAGTGCCCACCAGACACTGGATAGATGCCAAGAGTCCTGCTCTGAGGGTTATGGAAGTGCCCTTCTTGGTCTACTGCCATGAGCCACGTCCTCCTCCCAATCCATCCTTCTCCTGTATGCTTCTTGACCTTCCTCGCTGTTTTTTCTCATTTCTTTTTCCCTCACTCCTCTCCATCATATGTCTATCTCTTCCTTTAGTTTAACTTCATTCCAAGAATGATAACTAAACAACCACTGTATGTTAAAATTGGCAGATATTTGTTAAAATCATAAATTATTAACATTTTTGGTTAGTTTTAGTGTATTAAATTTCTAGGTCAAGACAGCTGTGACAAATTATCACCAAGAAAGTAGTTTAATACAATTGAAATTTATCTTCTCTCAGTTCTAGAGGCCAGAAATCCAAAAATCAAGTTCCTTTGTAGGAGCATGATGGTAAATGTTCATACCTCTCTCAGCTTCAGATGGCTGCCAACAGCTCTTGGCATCTGTTGGCTTACAGATATATAACTTAATCTCTGTGTCTGTCTCCTCTGTGTCTCTTCTTACAAGGACACTAGTCATTGGATTAAGGTCCACCTAATTTTAGTATGACTTCATCTTAATTAATTACATCTGTAAAGACCTTAATTCCAAATAAGGCCTCATTCAAGGGCTCCATATGGGATGAATTTGGGGGACACTACTCAACTGACTACAGTTGCCCAAAATCAACCTTCTCTTAGTTGTTGTCCAGACTAATGTAGGTTTGAAAGGTAATAAAAAGAAAACCTTATGATTTAAGGAATTTCTTCAAGGACTTCTGGCTAAGAGTTGAGTCTCTGGCTCATTCCTAGTTGCTTTTGCCTCTAACCACCCATCTAGGATAACAAACATATGACTGATGATGCTCACATTGTCTGTTTTTCTCCCTGTAAAGCTGAAAAGAAGCCAATTTCACACAGAGTCTATACATCAAGAATATTCCTGGGCAAATGGTCCAGCCAGGGTTTTGCCTGCTGTGCTGTGACAGGCAGCTCACATGCTGTAGGTCCAAAGGTGCTGGGTAGGAAGGGGTAGGACCTTCCACTTCAGAACATTTCACTTTCCCTATGATATACCCAGCTAGATGCTTTGTGGCCCTAAGCTATACTTATCTTATGAACCAAGACACTGAGATCATCCCAGAGAAAATTGTATCCATGAGA
This sequence comes from Petromus typicus, assembly GCA_004026965.1. Taxonomy (NCBI): domain Eukaryota; kingdom Metazoa; phylum Chordata; class Mammalia; order Rodentia; family Petromuridae; genus Petromus; species Petromus typicus. The sequence goes on from PVIR01004682.1 coordinate 6,738, forward strand.
ATTTTAAAGCATGACCTAAGGAAACGTTAGAAGTGCATATGATCTAATCTTCATAGTCTTCTCTGTAACAAGCAGTCTTCCATAGAGGCTCCTTGGGGATGATGTTAAGCAGCAGAGAATCTAGAAGTCAGCTGTCACCACCACTAAAAACTACAGGGGCTGCATCAGGTGCCAAATGAGCACAGGACTAGTCCAAGACAGGGGCAGTAGTAACCCACCTTGGAAAGACAAATGCCATTAAAGTGTCAGTCTCACCATATCTGGGCCTCATCTACTCTGCAGAGACCAACACGGCTGTCAACAGCTTGTGTCTTAGGAACAGCTACCCCTCCTGCTCGTCTTCCATTTTCAATAGTGTCTTCGCACATTCCCAGATAGGGCTGTCCTGTCTCCACAACACTGTGTGTTCATGTGTAAATGTGTATGTGCATGTGTATGATGCATATGTCTGTGGATGTATGTGAGAATCTGTGTATGTATTTATGCATGTATGTATGTTTATTCATGAATATGTGTGTCTGCATGTGTGTGAGTGTGTGAGAGTATGTGTATGAGTGCATGTGCATATATGTGTATGAGAATGTGCGTGCATATCTGTGTTCATCTGTGGGAGAGTGTGTTCGTGTACATGTGTGTGATGTTGGTGAGCACATGTGTGTGCTTTGCTGAGGCCTCTGTGAAGGTTCTGAAGTGAAGATTCTGAACAGTGATGACGCTGGTCATTTGGAAGACTCCCAGCTGGCTCCTGCCAATTATCATTCTAACAGGTTCATTGGTCAAGTAGCCCAGGGCACAGGTGAGCACAGAGGTCAGAAAACAATCCTGCTCAGAAGTGAACTTTCCTGGATATCTGATCATCCAAAATGCTTTTAGAAACTTTACCACAGTACAGTGAGGAGCACACAGGGTTGAAGTCACTCAGACCTGTGTTTGAATCCATCTTCACCATTCCTTAGCACTGAAATCAGCCCAACAACCTCTTTAGCCACCAGTTTCTCCTTTTATAAAATGACAATGATGGTATCTACCTGATCAGTGTATTGTGAAAACTGAATCAACATGCAGAGTACGAGCTGAATGACAGTTGTATAGATGCTCCATAAATGATAGTCTCTGAAGTCAGAGAGTTTCTGCTCTGACTGCTGCATCCACAATCAGACAGAATCAGTTGTAGCTAAGGTAGTAGCTACGCTAGTCAGCTGTTCATTACTGTGACATTTACCTGATATAAACAGCTTGAATGAGGGAAGATCTTCTGTCATGATCTCAAAGGTTGGCTAACTTCATTGCATTAGCCCTGTGGCAAAGCAGAGCATCCACATGACTGTGTGTTCATGTGTTCATGGTGGACAAGAATGGCAGAGGAAAGCTGCCCACCTTGTGGCATCTGGGAAGCAGTAAAAAGGGGGAAGAGCCAGCAAAGAAGGGGGACCAGATAGAATCCTCAGCATCATACTCCCATGATGCTCTCTTTCCCACCACTCCCACTTCCTCTCTTTACCTCCCAATAATTTAATATGGTCTTGTTAAATTGTGATCTCAATGATGGATTCACTCTCTGATGAAGTCAGAGTCTTCATGGCCCTGTTACCTTCCAAAATCTCATCTCCTGAAAGCCTGAGCTTTTGAGGAAATACTTTGTATGGCCACATAACATAACCTTATGCACCAGCAAAGAGCCACAGGACTCAGCAAACAGTCCTGGCTCTCCCAAGCCCCAGGGGCAGGCCCGGGAATATTTCCCTTGAGGGGTTTCCATCAGTCATCACGTGTAGGACACAGGGCCACAGCACCCAAGAAATCATGAGAAGAGTTGTAGTCCCAGAGCTGAACATTTTCTAGAAGAAAAAAAGTGAAGTGGACATTTTCTTATTTGCTATTAAGACAATGCACTCCTGTGTCAAGGTGTATATTAAACTCCTCCAACACACATAACAGTTAAGAAGCCCAGCAGGATGGCAACTTTCCCGTCTTGTTCTTCCATGTATTCTCAATGCTAAATATGATGTCTGGCACAAAACAGGGATCTGAAGGATAATAATTATGATAATGACAATGATGATAATGCCTGTTATTATATGCTATTCACCATAGGCCAAGCCCTGTCCTTAGCACCTCATAAATATGACCATGCTTATCATTCATAATAACCTATTATAGATTCTGTAGTCATCTGGATTTTCAAACTGGGAAACGGAGGCACACAGAGGTAACTTGTGCACACTGAGTAACTTGTCCAGTATCAGATTTTCTCACAGTTGGATTCTGTTATTGGCTTTGGCTCTAAGACCTTAAGGAGAGGGAAAGGAATGAAGAGATATCATAGACAGAATTAGAATGATACCTTCAGATATGTAAGAGACAGTCAGGAAAGGAAAATACTAAAGAAAATGGAAAGAAGGGCATTAAAAAAAAACTTACCAATGAAGTGTTTTCTTAGATCTCTATTAACTTCCGTTAAACATGGAATGAAGAGTGAGAGCTACTGTCTGTTGGGATGCTCCTGAGACCCCAGTTGGTTGGTTGGTTGGTTGGTTGGTTTTTTTGTTTGTTTGTTTGTTTGTTTGTTTGTTTGGTTGGTTGGTTGATTGATTGGCAATCTGATAGCTACTGAAGGGGAAAAATATCTCACTGATGGTACTGGTCCTGCTACAAATTGAAATTGTTCAGTGTGAAGCACCTGTCTGGGGGAGAGGTCCTCACACAGAGCTACTCAGGTCTGTGGAATTCTCCATTGCCCTCTATCATCATCCCCAAAAGATGTTCACCAGAGAATTCACTAGTCTCTGCTGTCCACTGTAATCAGTGAACTCAAAATCCATCTCTGGTTGCTTAAGTATCTAAGTCAAAAACTCCATATAAATCCAGACATGACACTCCTCTGTGATAAAACAGAACAATCAGAAAAGAGGAAACAAGAAAGAACTACTATCTCCCTTACCCTTGGCCATAAACCACACACACACACACACACACACACACACACACATTATTTTGCCTACAGTCTAAAATTCTAAATCTTGAATTTTCTTTGGTTTATGCTATACTGTTTCTAAAGTAAAGTATTTTCTCCAAATTTAGCTGCAAAGGCTGAAGAGAATCACATTCTTGGATTTATTCTAGAAGATAAATCACATCATCAGACAAGTATATGTTATGTTTGCTCTCTGGATGAGAGGTCACTGTTCTCAGTGCTCCCTTTAGCTACTATGTGACTTTGGACCTTGCATGGTTCACATGGGCTTCGCCTATCCATACGTATGAACACTGGCTCACATGAAATATTTATATTCAAAGGTCTAAGGAAAGATGCTGAGTAAACTTGGATATATCAGCATCATCCAGTGGATTATGGATCTTTCCTGTCCTATTCCATGCTTAACAAATCAGTGATACCATGGTTCTCTATTTCACCCCTTCATGATTTAGAGAGCAAGGTTGAACAGAATACTAAATCAGACTTTTCTGTTGCAGGCACTTCTGGTACTTCTTGGAGCCAGGTGAAGTTTCTAGCACCTTGCTCCTCCCTGATGATAACAGGAGAATGAAGCCAGTCAGAGACCCCCGTGGGGAGGTGGCACTTAACATGTCACTTCTGCCTACCATATTCCAGGTGGAACACATTAGAAGCCATTGAATGTCTTACTTTTCATGACCAGAAATGACAACATCAGTAGAAGCTGAAGTCACTGCTGGATGAACAGATGATGAACATAAATGGGAAAATCAGCTCCTGGGCTACAAAGAAAATGAAGAAAGTCTTGTAAGCACAACAGATTGTTTGGAAAAGTACAATAAAGATACACCTGTTTCCCAGGTTTCCCAAAGCCCTGTAAAAATTTTCAAACCCACTGCTGTACAAACTTTTCATAATAGAACCCAAACTTTGGCTCTTTCAGACTCACTGCGTGTCACCTAGTACAGAGGAGCACACACTTTTCTTTGTTCCTTAATACTCACAGCTGTTATGGTGCTGGAAACGCTCATGGTAGATTAGAAAGAGCTCATAATCCACATGTAGAGGCTGTTCTCCAGGCAGCAGAGCACAGCCAGATGAGCCAGTATTCCATTTGTATTGTGGGTTAGTGCCCACCTGATTGTTCAATTTCAGTTTCTGCACATTCACCAGTTACAGTGGTGTACTTTCTTTGATCTAAGTTAGGTCAAGTTCAGCCATTTTAAGAGACCCCTCCATGTAACACTGAATAAGATAACAAGATGGGTGCCTATGTGTTTACTTTTTAATCTAGACCTCTGACATTCATATTAAACCAAATTTACTAAAGACCCCAATAAAAATCCAAAGTTCCTGAGTGATAATAGTCCTGAACAGTGTTGACATTTGTCTGAACAAGATTAGCCATAAATTCTATATTTGAAAGAACATTTGACTAATGATACAATTTGCTCATTTTTCAAATGCTATAAAGATTTTTTTCTCACTTTATTTCCCAATATAATTTTTAACATATTCAGGACAGAGAAAATTGTCATCCCAAAGTAGGTTCCTACTGTTTCATAAATACCACAGCAAGTATTAACGACTTGTCAAGCAGAAATTAATGAAAATTTGAGGATTGTTTTATTAATGTCCTTGAGTTTGACAGCACTTTCATAGTGAAAATGAGTCTGAAGAAAAATGAACTCTTCTTTAACCATTATTTTTTTCTTCAATTATCATTTTTAGCTTTTAAATTCACTCCTCCATGCCATTCATTGATGGAAAAATGGATAAAGGAGGCAGAAGATGATCTAACTTTGAAAATCTGACTTTAGACACAGAACAGAGATTCTGTATTCCAAGTATTAATACACAGGAAAAGACCTTAGGTCCAAAAGTCTACCAAAGGACACCTCAAAAACTAATATAACTTCATGTTTCTCGCATTAATGTGCAGCCCACAACCAGGCGATACATTAGAACCATTCGGAGAGCTTTAAAAAAGTGCCCACAGTGGGTCGGTGACTTAGTTCAGTGGTTTCAGCACCTGTCTTGCAAGTGCAAAATCCCTAGTTCAGTACCTGGTATCCACATACAACAATGCCGGGGGTGATGACTCACGCCTACCCACAATCAGCACCACTTACCATGGTGCCGGGCATGGTGGCTCACACCCATAATCCCAGCACTTGGGAGGCAGAGGCAGGAGGATTGCTGTGAGTTCAAGGCTCACCTGGGCTACACAGTGAGCTCATGGCCAGCCTGAACTACAAAAACAAGACCCTGTCTCTAAAAAATGGGGGAGCCACACTTAGACCTTAATCTAGACTCAGTAAGTAACATTCCCACATTGATGAGATGGCCAGCAGTGGTTTTTTGTGGCAAACACACAATCAGAGCATCAGCATGGGCACAGGATATGTTAATATGACATGAGGAGCCAACAGCTTCTGGACACTGTATCGAGCATTCTGTGGGTTGCTTCACACATGCTTAATCTTCCTAAAACTCCTATGAAGGAGAGAGTTTATTGAGTATTATTATAATAGCTAAGTATTTTATCAGATCTGACTGCATCAAGATATCCAGTATTTATCTAACTGTGGAAGTCAAGGAGTAACCTAATGTTTATAATGGCTCTTTGACTATGTTCACCTCAGCTATAAAATGGAGTGAACCACAAATGCCAACTGAGGCCAGGCCTGGTGTTGCATCCGTATAATCCCAGCACTCTGGGAGGCAGAAACACAAGGAGGCAGGTTCAAGTCCAGTCTGGGCAACTTATCAACTTAGGGAGATCCTACCCCAAAATAAAACTAGAAAAAGGTTTGATCCACAGTACCAAGAAAAATAAAATTAAAAGGGCTAGGACTGTAGATCAGTGTAAAGGCCCTGGCTTCAATTCTCAGTACATCTCAAAATGACTTTGGGTGAACTCTCTCAAAGGTATCACACCTGAAATGCCTGGATTAGATGCCTGTGGTCTTGACCCCCTCTCTGAGTCTGCTAGAAGCTCCTGCCATTAAGAAGCAGCTTCCCTTTCATGCCCCCAGCACCGTCATACTGTATGAAGTTAACAAAAGTGTCCACACCACCGTGTCCCCACCACGGATGATCACTGGACAGATCTGTCGCTCCTCCATCAGATCATCATTTCATCATCATCTACATGGCTTCTTCATTCTTATTCTAATGTTTACTTTTGTTGTCGATGTGGAGGTTATTAATGAAGAAGCGAGTTTCTGACTGAGGCTGAGTGAGCCATAAGGTCACAGAGTCACCACACATATTCCAGAGAAGGTTTCAAGAACACTTCCGTTTTATGTAACAGTGCACAAGCTGGTTGTAAGGCGCCGCTATGGATTGAAGAGTGATCTCACTAATATGGGAGTGATTTTGGCTGAGGGTAAAGGAGTCACGATCAAGCGGGCAAAGCTGAACTCCAGATGGCCTTAAAGCAGCTTCTCCACACGGGGGTGGTAACCTCAGGCCTCTACGGTTCTCCTTGTGTGCTATTAAAGGTAGGTGAGGCCTACTTGTCCTAGCCAAGCCTGGATTTCGCCTTCAGACTTTTTCATGACTTGTACCTGCTATGTCCTGCTGTGATGTTAAGGGCAAGAGCGTGCAGGGATGATGGCTAAAACTAAAGATTTAACACCTTAAGGCAAAATAAATAAATAAATAAACAATTAAAAAAAAAAAAAGCTTTAAGAGGGCCGGGGATTTAAGTCCGTGGTTCCAGCACCTGTCTTGCAAGCGCAAAGACCCGGTTCGATCCCCCAGTAAGCACATACAATACTGGGTGTGGAGACTCACACCCAGCAGCAATTGGTACCGCATACCAGAGTGCCTGGTGTGGTGGCTCACTCCAGAGGCAGAGGCAGGAGGATTGCTGTGGTGTGAGTTTGAGGCTGAGCTCAGGGCCAGCCTGAACTACAAGGTGAGACCCTGTCTCAAAAAACTAAAAAAAAAAAAAAAAGCTTTAAGATCTTCAGGAGTGAGGCACATTAATCTAATTTATAACCCATAAAAATACAAATCAGAAGGTTACTATTTTAATTGACAATGACAACTAGATCCTGAAATATTTTGCCTATTTGGATTTCTATTTACATAAATGTATTCATATTGTATCATTAGATTTCTGAGCTTCAGGTACAGAGATTCCACCATTATCTGGTAGTGGTTAAGCTGTCAAATCAAAGCCTCAAAGTTTATAAGGAGACAGTGATTCTCTTGATTTCAATATGAAGAATAAACGTAAGAAAGAAACCTTCATCTACAACCTTTGCAAATTATATGGAATTTATATCATTTTGTTGCTTTGGAACCCCAAAGAGAAGACCATTTTTCTTTGTATCAGCCAATCAGCTCTTACATTATCCTATTTTTCTGAAGAGTAAATACTGATTTTAACATATACCCTAAAATATTAAATATACGTATATTCACGCTGTGACTTTGAGTCTTTTATTTCTCTTAGAAATGAACAAAATAATAAATGATTAAGTCCATGTAGAAGTTAGATACAGACCTATCACTAAGTTGTCTAATTCTTAAGTTCAACAAATTTGGAATATTTATTGATAATAAATTAGTAAAGGCATCTTGGTCAAGCAAATGTCAGTGCCTCATTCCTAAATGGCTATTATTTCTTTTCAGAATGAGGTGGTTCAAAATAGCTAAATGACCAAAGTTTGGAAAACATCATTTAATTCAATTAATGTCAAAAGTTTCCTGGAGTTCAAGTGAATCATTTTTAAATGAGTGCTATGCAGAAATGTCTAGATAGTTTTAAGTCTATGAAAAATAATAATACATGCAAAGGAACTTAGAAATGTATAGAGAAGCAAGTCTGCTTCTAAAACAATTTGTTATATGAAGAAATTGGCACAGCTTCCACAAGCTAAAATACTAGTTAAACTCATGTCTTTTTAAATGAAGCATATTTCACTTGCACAAAACTGATTAGTTTTGAGAAATTGTTAATAAACTTGTAGTATTTTTTGCAGATGTGAAACAAATGATGTGAATTTGAATTGGCCCCTCAATATAGTATTGAAATTAAGTCTACTTAATTTGTCAAGTTACATTCATGTGCCAATTTCACATACTTGTATCTATCAATAAACATTGCAATACCTGTAAAAAAAGATCTTAAAAAATAATCACTATTGACCTGATTCAGTTCTTCAAGGATTATCATGTAACAAAAGCATTTTCAAAGTTGTGTATTCATTGTGCAAACTGCCAGAATCAGGGGACGTGATAGACATTGCTATAGTAGTGCCTGACCTCTGCCCAAGGAAAAGCATCTGTACATATATAATGCTTAGTGATAAAACCAGGACCCTGCTGCACAGGATGTCTGGAATGTAAGTGTAATAACATTTCAAAGAGAAAGAACATCATAGGCAGGAGTGGTTCAGAAAGGGAACTAGTTGTAGAGCTATTACTAGGAAGATGGATCAACAGATTTTTTTCTAAATTATAATTAAAAGAAACACACATACAATAAAATTTATCAACCTGACCTTTTAAAAATGTACATCTTTTAAAGTTTTTTTTCCCTTTACTGAGTTTGTTGGTACATTTTAGAAATATATTATGATCACATTCACTATTGAGAATTTGTACCTGTGCCTGATTATCTTGACTGTTATTTTTCCCATTCCGTTACCCTCCCCCATCCCTAAGTATATAAGCTTTGTTTCCAAGTTTTCCTTTTTACTATCAAATTTTTTTCCTCCCATTCCTTGCTTTCTCCTGCCCTGCCCCATTCCCCTTCCTCTTTGAACATTTTGTTCCTGTCTCACAATGCCTATCAGACATTTTGGACCTCATTTATACCTTCAGTTTCTGACACTAGACAAATTATACCATAGTTACACATCTATGTCTTATTTATTTCACTTATGAGTATGGCCTCAAGATGCATCCACTTAGCCATAAATGTCACAAGTTTATCTTTCTTTATGATTGTGTAATACTCCACTTTACAGGGGAAAAAAAAAGCACACTTATCTGTCCATTCACTAAATGATGGGATTTGGGGCTATTTCCAAGATCACACTATTACAAACTGGGTTGCTGTAAACCTGGGTGCACATATGTCTCCATGGTGTAATGCTTTTAATTCTTGCATGAGTATACCCTGCAGGGAAATGAGACTTCTAACTCTAGTTTTGTTGTTTGTTTGTTTGTTTGTTTTGAAGAATCTCCACACTGATTTCCGTAGAGGTTGCACCAGTCTACATTCTTACCAACAGTGGAGAAGGGTTCCTTTCTACCCAGAGTCCCACCAGCATTTCTTGTTGGTTGATTTTGTGTAGCAGCCATGGATGTGCACCTTTTATTGTTTTTCAACAGTAGCTTTCCAGAATGCTTTCATCTTGAAAAACTGAAACTCTGTCTCTACCTGTAAGATTCCCTTCCATTCCTGTTGCATATTTACCCTTAAGTAGGATTGCTGTGCTCTTTGCTAGATCCATGTTGAATCCATGAAGGAATCTTAAAAGGGAGCTAAACTTAGACAAGGTGTCTCTTCTCTCAGTGTCAATCAGGATATGTGTGGTGGCCAGTGAGGCTATAAAGATTACATCAGCACACACCAGTAATGGGAAATGGGAGGTAGAGGCGAGAGGGGCATACCCACGTGCATAATCCCCAGAAAATAAGCACAGCCATAAAAATAATATGCAAAAAGTGTTTGGTATTATAGTAGTTTTTCTGGGCTGTACCATGGTCAAAAGTAATATACTAAAATATTAGTTCATTGACTCACCCATTAAGAATTTATTAAGTGCTGAACTATTTTAGATACCAAAGATATTGAAGCCAACCATAGACAAATGTTTCTCTGCCTAAGATTACATTTTGGGGATATGAGAAAGATATGTGCAGTTAAATTTAATTATGTATGTATGAAATAAGCACAGAAATGATGCTGAGAAAGACAATCAAGAGGGATTCAGAGAAAGACTTTTAGATAGAGGAAGGAGAATGGAGAACAATGGGAAAGGGCAGAAGATCTGAAACTAAAACATGTCAGCAGTAGAAGTCGTGAGTGTGAGGGGCCTCAGTCTGGAGTGCGCAGTGGCCTTTGGGAAACTGGAAGGAAGAACAGGCCAGAGCCAAGGGGCAGCAGGACAGGCAGGGACACGTGCCGAAGACTGAAGGGTTCCGAGTGGGGCCACAGTGGCTGTTGTTCAGAGGCGGGTAAGAAATCCCTCCTAGATCTCTGAGCTTTCAGAATGTACTTCCAGGTGCTGCTCTATCCTCGTACAAATCCAGGCATGAGAAGCAGGTGGCTCAGACTAAGGTGACGGCTATGGAGGAGCAGAGAAGTTGTTAAATTCTAGGTGTATTTGCAAAAGCAGCTGACAGAGTTTGAGTGGACTGGATGTGAAGAAGAAAGGATCTTATTTGATTCCCAACTCTTAAACCTGAGCAATTAAACATCTGGCCTTGCTTATTTATAGCAGTGTGGAAAACTAAGAGAGAAGGTGGTTATTTTTTGTGAAAAATCAGATATGAGAAAGATACGTTAAAAACATTGCAGATGTGAACAGGTGAGAATGGAACCTTAACATTTGGAGTATTGACCCATTTACAGGCTGTCTGAGGTGAAGGGCAAGGTAATGGAAGATAAAGAGGGGGTTAGGCTGCGGATTTAGCTCAGTGGTTCCGGCACGTGTCTTGCAAGCACAAGGACCCAGGTTCTATCCCTGGACACCACATACAATACTGGGCATGGAGACTCACTCCCACCAGTAATCAATACCACAAACCACAGTGGTGGCTCATGCCTGTAACCCCAGCACTCAGGAGGCAGAGGCAGGAGGATTGCTGTGATGTGAGTTTGAGGCTGAGCTCAGGGCCAGCCTGAACTACAAAGCGAGGCCCTGTCTAAAAAAAAAAAAAGAAGAAGAAGATAAAGAGAGGTCTCCAGGAGGTTCCCCAAGGTAAAGTGCCCATGAGTGTTGATAGATCAAAATGATGAAACCTCAGAGACTCCAGATTAGAGAGGTAAGAAAATGTGCAATAGAATTTCAGTCTTGTCACGTGCAGCACATTTTTCCACAGTCCCCACTGTTCCCTAGTCCCCTAGTCCCCTGGATAAGAATCCAGGCTTTCTGGGGTTTTTTTGTTTGCTTGTTTCTTTGTGCTAAGAATTTGTCTTATAATCCATTGATTTCATCCTTAAAGTTTTAGACAATGGTATTGAAATATCCAAAAACAACTTTATCTGTCTATATATTTCTAGAATCAAAACTGGCAATAAGAAAAATATTATCCAGAAGTGCATGGATTGTTTTAAGACTGTGGCTATGGCTACTAGTACTCAGTAACTTTTAAAAAATGAATAAATTATTGTTAGGTATAACATCACGGTTGATTCTCACATAGATTTTGTTGAGCTGAAGACAAACACAAAGAATTATATTCTACCTGCTTTCCAAATGAAGTTATAGAACAGAAAAGAAAACTAATCATTGGAGAAAAACTTAAAATAATGATTTTCTGAATGAGTATAAAATAGATTGCCTCTGAAAGATCACAAGAAATATTCCTGAATGACATATCAGTTTCACGAGCGTGGCATTGTCAAAACTAATTGAATTGTGAACTTGCTATCTGTACACTTCAATGTACATAAGTCATAACCCACTTTTGACTATAAAATACTCATCCAGGGGCAAGTGTATTGACTGCAGTGTAGGTGGTAAGAAGGAAATGGAACAATGCTGTTAATCCAGTACAGCCATTAAACAATGCTACACCAGTAAAGTACAGTACAGACCAAGTCATGGCAAAGAGCCGGGGGAGAGGCTTAGCTTAGCAAAAGTTGGAGAAAAAGACAGTTTAGAAAGTACAGATCAACCGTGTGAACATAATGAGCTAGATCAAAAAAGAAAATCCTTGCCACGCCCCCGCCAAATAAGGCGTGACAAAATAGGGACTGGGGTCCCGGGCAAAAGACCCCTGTGCTTGAGGCTTGAGGCTCCCCAGGCCTAGAGCCTGAGTTGAGTATGCTTCACCAGGAGGCACACAGTTAGCCCAACAATATGTAAAAACAAGCTGCTTTCTCCCTTCTAAACTATTCTGTTTTTCCCTATAAACTGTTCTGTGCTTTCTCACCAAACAAAAATAACATAAACAAAAAACACCTTATTAGACATAATAGTTTCAGCTAAAATAAAAATAACATGGCCACCTAACAAAAATACATCAACAAGTACAAAAAAATAAATTAATGTTCACATAAAATCTATGAAAACAAAATTTTAAAAAATAACAAAGATCCATTTCCTTAAAAAAGTTATATACAAAACACACTGATCTACAAAGATTTTTGTGGTCATAAAAAAATCATCACTGTCTCACACGACCTTACACAATGTCAAAATGATTGATCACTGCTCTGTTTCTGTTCTTGTTTTTTCCTTAAACTTTTGTTAACCTATAACAATCACCCTTATTTTACAAAGCCAAAAAATCATATATATAAAAAAACACAAAAAGCCTAATAAATTTACAACAACATCACAACCTCTCTTGTGTTCGTGTGCTGTCTGTCCATTCCAACTCCGTTCATTCCTGTCTTCGACGATCCCAGGCCCTACACCACAAACAGTCCCCTACAAATCCTGTTTTGAAAAATGTTGAATACAATGAAATGTACCCGAACCTTCATGAAATAGAACTTAACAGATACAAAATAAAAGCAAGCCCATCCCAAAACATATCCAGTGATCACACAATGTGAGAGAACTTAGTTGTACCCAAAAACAGCAGGCATAAAGTAGATCAAGCAAGCACTCTGCCGTTTCTCCAGAACATCAAGCAGAACTGTTATGTGGAATCCTAGAAGGAGAAGGAGCCCTACTTAGTCACTGAGTGGGTCATATTGCTTCTTGACAATTTCAGGAAAGGTGTAGGCCATACCATGCATGGCTGAAATCATAGTGCAACAGCTCCCGTTGTATCAGCCTGTTACACTATTCTCTTCTTAATTAAAGAGATGCACTCCTTTCTTCTTAATTTCTAAGATCAAAATAACTCTTGATAAATCATCTACTCTTAAAGTTAAAAATAACCAAAGCCAGAACATCTCCTTTTCAGACATATCCTAGCTGTATGTGAAGACTCTGTTTCAGCCTACACAACTGGTCCCAAAATTGCTTTCTCCTTGACCCAACTTGCTCCTGCTAAAACAGAAGGAATGAAATAATGATGCTAGTAACTTGAAGGGGAAAGGGAACCATGCACAGGCTTGAAGGCAACAAGAAATAAAGGCATGTTATTGAAAGACAGGATGGACACAAGAATGGGAGAGAGCTTAGCAGTAAAGACTTATGAGAAGTGATATAAATGTTGACAGGTATGGTTCAAAGGGAGAAGACTAGAGTTAAGCACACAGCTGAAAATAGCGGGTCTTGTTTCGAGTTTGCACGTAGCATCACTGGACACCTCCTAGTATTACTCATTCTACTCCCTCAATTAACTGAATAGCCATCTTCACCCAGCAGCAGAAGGCAGGGAAATACTCTGAATAAATTGAACTCCTGCCCTGAACTTGAAGACGTCAGGTGAAGCACTGTCATTGCACGCCATGGTTTGAATGTCTCCTCCAAAACTTATGCTGAAATTTAATCATCATCACAACAGTTTTAAGAGGTGAGACCTCCCAGAGGTCATTCAGTCCTTTATTCTGAAGGTAAGATAGCTACACCAGCAGCAGCTTCCTGATATAAAGCCGGAGTCTGATTTCTTCACTGTCTCATTTGTGCTCACTTACCCTTCTACCATGTTAGAACAAAGCAAGAAGTTTTTCATCAGATACAACTCCCCAGTCTTGGCCTCCATAGTCTCCAGGACTATGAGTTAAATGAACTTTTATTACTTGTGAGTTAACCAGTCTCTAATATTCTGTTAGCACAGAAAAAAATGGACTGAAATAAGCAATATGAGACACAAGGCTGAGAACAGAAGAATCAAGTGAGAATACCACCTTGAACTTCAGTGTAGGACACTCTTATTGCTCCCAGATACTTGCAGTCAAAGAGAAGAAACATCAAATGGCCGCAGAGTCCTTATCTGTCATGTATCTGTCCTCAAGAAGGAGTTCACCTCAACTACCTCAGCTAGAGAACTAAACCTGGAAAAGCATGTTGTAGAGAGAACAGGACTCTACAAGGAAATTCCAACGACTGGGCTGTGTGCCACACCCAGGGAATAAACTGGAAGGGAATAATGGGGGGTTGAAAGAGAGAGAAGGATGGATGGGAGTGATGGACTGTTTGGAACTGTCTGAGCATCAACAAGACTATGAGTAGGCCGATGCTAGATGTGTTAGAGCTTCTGGAAAGTGTTACTGACAGTGAGTACAAAACTAAGCAAAAGCGAGGCAGTAATTCTAATGTAGTGTAAGATAGAAAGTAGAATCAAATTATGCCACGTGAGCCATTAGGTAAAAATAAATACATAGTGTTATTTAAATGACTGATGTAGCCAAAATTTGATATATGACGTTATCGAGGAAAATGAAAGTAGAGCAAATGGTGGTGTAAGAAAGATGAATTCTTAAATCAAAAAAGAAAATGTGTTTTGGTTATTTTTCTCACTGCTAAGACAAAATACTCTACACTTAAATTTAAAGAAAGAAAATTTTATCTTAGCTAATAATTTGCAGATGTTTCTAGTTCCAAGGCACAGTGGTATGGCAGAGATACGTGGAGGAGAAGCAATCCATGGTATGGCAAGCAGAAGGCAGTGAGCAGCATGCAGCCAGCCTCCCTTTCGTTTTGGTCCCATACAGGCTACAACCCTTTTGGGTTGTTCCACCCACACTTATTGTGGGCTTTCCCATTATCCATACCCAGAACTACACTAAACCAGTCAGTCATCTGATGTAGTGCCACACATACTACTAGATCCAGCCAGCTCCAAAAAGCTCCACCTGTGAATGCATGAAGCTTGGGGGGAGGGACATTTAGAAACAAGCTGTAATATCAAGTCAGTAGATTGTATCTAAAATTAATGAATTAATAAACAAAAGTCCAACTATGTGATTTAGAAATACTGAAGTAAATAACAGGAAAATTGAAACACTGAAAAATGTCTTTCCCCCAGGAGGGATGGGGATGGGGGAGATGGTGGTAGGTACAGCCATGTCTCAAATGCTATCGGTGTTGAGTCACTTTCTCTCAGCCTCACTTGACCTATACATGCTTTGTAGCTGGGCTCAGCTACACTTGGGATAGAAGAGCTAGCAGTGATGTCCACTCCCAGAAACTCTCACATAAAGAAGGAATAGGGTTGAAGGATAAACAGCCCATCTTGCTTTTTCTGGTATCCTGTGTCATCCCCCAGACCTGTAATGGGCTGTGTAATGTTATCCTGCTCATTGCTGCTCCCTGGATTTCTCTTTTCCCACCTCTCTTACCAATACTCCCTGGAATCACCACCCAAAGAAACCATCCGCCCTTAGTACTGGTACTGGCTACTTCTGGTGAAATCCAGTCTAAAACAAGGAGACCTTTCAGAGCAGCAATTATTTGATTTCTTTACTGTGTTCATATACTACCTGCCTAACAATAAAATTTCATTTTGAAGTGAAGGAGGAAGATTATTTTATGAAATTATGCCACACTTTATTATAATACTAATTATTAATTTATTTATAACCCAAATGAATTTGCAACAGATTTGTTATAATATTATAAGTTCAATCAATAAATCAAGCATGGCAATTTTCCAGTAGAATGAAAAATAATCATAATACAAATCATACAGCAGTGCCTCCTTCTGGATAATCATCTGGAAGCAGTGAACTCTTCTTCCCAGCATATCAAACAAAAAAGTTCCACCTTCTGTGTCAAATAAGCTTTTCTTTGATTTCTCTTTCCACATTCCTTTGCTAGAATTCATATTTGGGTTTTGAAATTTTTCTCTCCAAAGATTTTATAAGTGTCATCTAAATTTGACAGCAGAATTGATATCTCTGCTTATGTGTGTTACTACTTTTAGAGATTTACAAAGGGCCAGATGACTATTAGTTGATTAGGATTTATTATTCCTGTGACTTCCATCTGTCTACATAATAGAGCTGTGATTACATTCTAAAATACTCAGTACTCTAAGGCCTAGAGTCTAATATTTAATTCTTCACAGTTCCCATATGATGACTAATTACTATATTATCATAGTACCATCAGAATCCTACTATTTTCAGCCAAGGAATCCATTGATCAGAAGGTAATAGCAAGATAAACATGACAGCTATTGACAACCAGTTAAGTTGCTTTTGCATTGTGTTGTGTTGTTTTATTTGCTTAGAGTCAGCCCCGGGGTCTTGTGTGTACTAGGTCAATGTCTACCATTGTGCTACACCCCGAATGCAAAGGTCTAGTTAAGTTTGTTGGCTGGGAGCACTCACCACAACAGCAAGAGAACACAGAAGCTCTCCAAATCTAGACTCAAAAACTGACAAAAAGACAATGAACAGTGATAGAAAGATCTCAGTCATGCAATGATAATTGCATACTGACTTTACTAAACCTGGAGTTTAGCAGCTCTTGACTTCTCTTGCTAACAGCTTGACTATTGAGAGTGTAGACAATGTGACAGAAGCTCACACATAACTACTTCCCTAAGAATAAAAAAGGCAGCACCAGCTTCTGATAGAAGTGTCCAAGCAACTGTGGGCCAGAAAAAAATAACTTTTATAAAAACTGAAAGAATGAAGATTTAGAAAGACATATTTTTAAAACTATAAATTTTAAGAAATAAAACTGACCAAAAATATAGGACCACCACTTAAGAAAATTAATGTATTATCAATTGGTGATAAAGAGGAGGAATTACTTAATTCTCAATTTCTTTTCTTTTCTTTTTTTTGTGGGAGTATAGGAACATGAGCAAATATTTTTAAACAAAAGAAGTTCCAAAATAGGAGAAAATGTGCATGCTACACTCTAGAGTTCAGATCACGGGCGTCTACCAGCAAGAGTACAGTTAGGAAATAAACTAACAGATTTGAGCTCAGAAGAGCTGGCAATAGGGAATGGCAGAAGACACTGATCAGAAAATTCTACTTTAAGCTTTAAAAAGTGCCAAAGATGAAGTTTAGAGAAGGTAAACAAAGAAGCTCAAGAGACTCCAAATGAATTCTGGAACAAAGTTCCAGATTAGAAACAGTAATACAAGATTATTATTAAGAATTAGTCATTCCAGGGCTATGTCAGAAGCTTGGTGTATCTTTATTTCTTCAAGGCCTTCCGTGAAGTCTCTTATTATATCCTTGTTAATAAGGTTGAGAAATGAACATTGGCAGATAGCAAAATAGATGGCCTTGAAGCTGTTGGACAAATGGGCATGCCCAACGAGTGCGATTAATCAAAGTTAACCTTTCAGGAGGCAGTTAATGGTGCAGTAAATAATGGTGATGAACAACTTGCATTTGGAGGTGGGCCAGTAGTCACCAGCGGGGTGGCAAGTTACTTAACCTCACTTTCTGGCCCTTAATTTCCTGATCATATATAAGCGACAATGATAGTAATCACTGGGTTGGGGTTGAAATAAAGGAGATGCAGCAGGAAGCTTCCTTGCTCCAAGTTCACTCAGTAGTAAGTGTTCCCTAATGTCATCTCACAAGGTACCCTATCCTTGAGGTTTTAAAGAAAATCAGCTCACGGGTCTTGTGTTTTCATTTCTTTATTTGGGGAAAATCCAGAGCCCAGAAAGCTTATCCTCAAACTGTTGGACCAGCAGGACTCCGTGGTGCAAACACCACTCCCTAAAACCCTTCTTTCCCTGCCTATGCTTCACTCCCATTGTTCTGTATTTTAATGTTAATTCTTCTGAATGAGGAGTGAATGTGATACTTTCAGATTTGTATTTTAATTTTTATTAGCACCTGCTTGCAGTATTTAATGATTACATTCCTCATGGGGAGTCGGTACATATACATGACACATCTGAATTCTCTTTCTATCCCTTTCTCTTTTGATTCTTCCCTTCTCCCTCTATTGACTTTTGTTGTAACAAAAACTTATATCCTACAGCTTACCATCTTGACACATCTTAAACTGAAGTGTTTAGAAAATTCACACCGGTGGGAACCAGATCTCCAGGATTTTTTCATGTTGCACAACTAAAGCTCTACACCTCTTCTGCCTCCATCCTCAACCTCTGGGAAATATCACTGTCCTTCCTATCTCTAAGAATTTGGTTGTTCTAAGTGCTCCATAAAAGTAGAGCCACACAGCACTTGTCTTTTCATGACTGTCTTCTTTAGTGACTGTCTCCAAAGTTTTGTCAATTTTATAGTATGTTATAGGATTTTCTTCCCTTTCAGCTTTTGTTTAGTGTCTATTTTTTTCTTTATCCATTTATCTATCTAGTGATATTTGGTTTTCAACTTATTTCTTAAGTTTCTATGTCTGCTTTCATTTTACTCCTAAACAGGTGTGGTATCATAGGAATATTTTATCATTCTATGTGTTGAACAGCATATCAACTAGCCAGTGACACAAATATCCTAGGGGAAATGAGATTCTCTTAAAAATGACTTTAAATTTGTCCCAGATCATAATTGAAATATTACATCTTGGAGTTGTATGTCACAGAATTTCCAGTCCTAAAATTTCCTCTATGACCATCTCTTTAGCAGTCCTCCAAATAGGGACAGAAGCACACAATACCACTCGTGACACCCAGAACATTTCCATGTGTCTTTGACACATGTGGCTCTGCCTCTGGTACACAATGATTTGGAAGGAGGCCCTAGAATTACCCAGATCATTTCAGAGGCTGCAGCCACCTTTACCCTTGTGAAGACACTGGAAAGAGACCCCTCCTCAGAAACTCAAAGCTTCATGTGATGAATAAACATAGAGAACAAACTTCAAAGTCAGGAATCTGGAACTTGAAATCTGAACCCACCAGCTGCATATGATGATGTTCTCCTTGTGTCTTTTAAGAGCTGAATCAGTCCTCTCTGCCCACCTGCTAGCGTCCTATTCTTTCTCCTGAACCTGCTAAAAAGCAATGCCAGGATGATGCACCCTACCAAGAACTTCCCGAATCCTACAGGAGAGGGAACGTCCTGGTGTGGCAGTTTCTTCACAGGAGGCTGGGAACTAGCCTCCTCTTGGATTCTCCCTGTGACTTTTGCCTTCCCTAGAATAACTGCAAAGTACCCCATGTTTATAGCAGAGATATCAGGTTGGACTAATATGCAAAATGAAAACAGTGAAGCAAGAAGTTGTCCAAATGCCTTTCACCAACATGACTCATGTGAAGTACGTGTATGAGCCACAGAGATGAGGACAAGAAGGAAAGAACTCATTCTAATTGAGCACCATCTGGGGACAAAGACAGGAATCAAACTGAGACATTTCTTAGGCATTCTTTGGGTACATTACGCATTTCCTCTGCCTCCATCCCTCAGTCTATGCAATGGGTTAATGTTCCAAGATAGACAGTTAAACAGTTCCTGATACGTAACAATGGTTCAAACTGTATTTGCAGTTACTCTAGTGAAACCCATTTTGACATTTCTAGCATAGCCATCCAGGAGCTCTGTCCCACAATCCCCTTGCACGGGCCAATGCAAGGATTCCCAGTACCTCTCTCCATCACCTGTTCTCATGAGATAAATGAGGGTTTCAGGCATTTCTACTGAACATGAACTTGTTGCATAGAGGTATTTGCTTATGAAAGTTTTCTTTGGGATCATGGCATATGAGACCGTAGAACAGGACATCAAGGAGACACTGCTTCCCAAAGGGTCTGAAAATACTGTGTGACAGTCAAAAGCATCCAGCTACCTTCTCTGTCTAGAAGAGGGCCTGACCATGGTCCATGGCTGTTATTGTCCATCCCCTGTCCATCAGTGCTCCTGCACTGAAAGCAGTTCTGAGCAGAGCTGGCTGGTAGAGCAGCACCTGCTAGTGCTGCACAGGGTTGAGCATCACTCTTTCAAAAAGAGAAACAAAAGAGCAGACAGACGAGGCAGGTTTCTCCTAACAAATGTTCTGGTGTTACTTTTTATTCAGTGGCTTAATAATTAATCAGGGGAAGGAATGCTGCATCTCAAGGAAGTGGATGGGAAATCGATGAGTGAATGTGCATCACTGCTTGTGAGAATAAAACAAGCCTCTCTGCTGGGCTCTGAGAAGTTCCCCAGCAGATGTGAATCCACCAGTGCTGCTCTCTGCTGCTCCCCGGTGTCTAGGGTCCGAGAGGCCGAAGGGCTGTTACATCTCTGTTGAGCACATGGATGAGGAGAGGACCAGCCTGTGAATTAAAAAATCATTCAAAAATGAAAATGAAAAGACAGCTGTGTTTCATACATGTAGGATTATCTTTACTTTAAAACAATAAAAAAGCAGCACTATTATGTCCCCAATTTCTCAGTGTCTCTACTTTTCAAGATGCTAACATATTAACACGAATGGCAAAGCTTAAGAAACATATACTCATGAGACAAGTATTTCCAGTTACTACTGGAGAGCACATTTAGGATGCATCTGACACCACCGTCAAAATATTGACTTTATGTTTCAGTGAATATCAAAATTTATCATCCCTAGAGGTAAATATTGACCTCCACATTGCCACAGTCAATATTTACTGTGCTTCTCACTCTGATAAATCTTGCTAGTCACCCAAATGAGAAAGCAGTGCTGCTGTGACTGAACTAGCTCTAGGGAAAGGAAACTTGGGAGGAGAACACAGGAACTGAGAAACGGCACTGTTTTCTGAGAAGAGGATCCTGGCAAAAAAAATCCTGCAGAGATCAAGCATGATTTCAATTCAGCAGAAGCCAATCTCCTGTGATAAATCCTCATTTCTGTGTTTATCCAGTCTCCAAGGTTCAAAATAACTCAGGAGAACCACCATTACTTTGGCTAGCTTTCTCACCCTGAAATTCAGAACTCATTTACCATCTATTGGATTGGTGATTGGGAAAGACTTGAGCTGTGTAATTACAGCTAGTGGATGTGGCTCAAGTAGAAGCCTCCTTGCTGCTTCCTGCTGCCGGAGAAATCCATTCAGTCCCATGGAGCTGATTCTGCATTTACAGGTACGATCACAAGAGCCATGTATATATCCTGCACTCTGTTTTATGGATCAAAATCCAAAGAGGACCAGATTTGCTTCAAACTCAAGCTATCCCTTTGGCTGTGCTAAAGAGAGAGGAACTTTCACATTTCTCAATGAGATTCCATTTGCATCATCTTTTAGGGAACTCACCTGCTATGCCTAGAGTTGGCCCTCGCCTGCCATGTGCAGAACTGGGCAGTGTACAATAAAGTCAAGCAAAGTGAGGGAAAGAGAAATCAGAAACACTGGGCAATGTTGAGCATATAGAATATGCATGCAGAACTGCTCACAGAATGCAAAAAATACTCTTTTGGTTGGCAACAATGTGTGCCCATTTGGATGGAGATTGACATACTGGGTTTCTAAATACCCCTACTCAGCTAACAGAATTTTCTCAGTCTCCTGAATAATATTCCAATCCTGATGATGAGAATTAATGTAATTTCCCAAAAGGTTTGCTTAAAAATTTTGCTAAAATTAGGTTTATTTGAAGTTTTGTTTTCAACCTCAGTGTTTACACTTGTCTCTTGAAGGAGTCTCTCCATTTCATTTTTCCTAAATTGTTTTTGCTATGTTGGTTTTTATTTCCTAAACCTCTATGCACATGATGGAAATTTCTAAAGTTAAGGACCTTTCTAAATCAGACCTTCCTGCAGAGAAAACACCAGAGATTATCTATTTCAGTTTGGTTGTTGTACAGATGAAATTGGGGCTGGTCATGCTGACAAGTAATAAATGCATTTATGTTCTCTTATGCACATATTCAGCAAGACAGAAATGAATAACATCATATAGTGCGGGAATCTTAATAGCTTCCTAGAGCAATAGCCTAAAATGCCCAAATCTGGTGAGAAAAGAAGAAAGACATATCAAATTTTTAATGTGATGTTTAATGTTTTCGAAGATCTAAGCACACAGTGAATTTTTCTTCCTGTCTGCACATTTTTCTCCACTTACAAATTTAAAAATTGTTCAGTTTTCAAATAAGAGAGTCAGCTAAGCGCTTTTAGGAGGTCATTGGTATTGATTTCGCATACACTCATTTCAAGGTGCTTTAAAGGAAACTGTAGCCTAGTCGAGATCCGGCTTGGGTGGCGAGTCCCTGAGAAACGAAATGCCTCGGTCTCCTTCGGCTTGGCATCTTTCGTGCACAGCGCTGGAAGCGTACATTATTTAAAAGTATATTTAAACATAGGGCTCATTAGCCTCTGCTGTATCGGGTAAAGAAAATGGGCAGCTGTGCCCTGGAATCCAACAGCAAAACCAGTCCCAGCAGGATGCAGCGAGCCCCCAAGCAGCAGAGAACAAGGCCCAGAAATTTGCGCTCATTGTCTTACAAGTCAAAACACAACAAATGTGAGTTGCTTTTCCCATGTCGCTGCCACAATATAAAGGAGCTGAGAGAGAGAAAGAGTAAAAGAGAGAGCGAGAACGAGAGCGAGAGAGATTTTTTCAACCTACAAAGTTACTAAGAAATAGACATTGATAGAATAGAATTGTTGGCTGGCTTCCTTTGAAAACCTGACAAGATGCATTTATCTGACTCATCTCGATGTCTTCAACAGACTCTCAGGTTGATAAACAAACACGAGAGAACACCAATTCGCCATGCTTCCGGGGTGGGGCGGGGATGGTCCATTATGTAAAGCTAGGAAGTGGCTCTTTGATTTTGCTCACGTGTGATTAACAGCCCTGTACTAGGCAGCACCAAGCACATCAAACTGTTAATTGCTTTTTAAAGGAGAATTACAACACTTTTAGTAAGCCATGTATCTTACGAGGCCTCGTTAGAATAGGATGCCCTCGTTCTGCTGAAACGTCTTATTTTGAGGTTTGGGTCCCTAACTGCTCATGAGCCATACTGTTTATGGAGAATTAACTCTGGCCGGGTGGATTATGGTAGGAGCTTACCGCCTATAAAAACCAGCATAAATGAGCTACTTTGTGCTTGCGCCGTCTCCCCTCCCCCAGACACACACACTCCTGTATGTATGCACACGTGTACACACAAGCACACGCGCGCACACACTGGAGCTCACAGGGCTACACTAGAGTTCGTCGGCCGCGGGAAGCAAAGTATCGGCAGATGCTGTGGAGGTAAAGCCGGAGTGGCAGGTTGCCTGGTAACCGGGAAGTCCTCCATTGATTCATCAGGGTGTTAGCGGTCCATTTTCTTCTGTACATTACCTACAATGAAAAGGTCGATGACCCTGTGAAATATCAGATTAAGTCAAACTATTAACTGGACAAATGCATTTAAAGCGCTCTTGTCCCTTGGTTCTGTATGATTAGTATACATTATGCGCGGCGGAGGCAGGCATGAATCATTAATATATTCCGAGCCTGCTGCTTTCTGTAGCGAAACATAATAACTCAGCGCAGAGTAATGCAGCGCGCCGCATTTATAAGATGTGGAGCCTTCAGTTAGAGTGATGTACAGGGCTGTTATTTTGTGGTAAGGACACAAGCATCCTTTTTTTTCCTTAGTAAATATTGTTTGTCATTCCCTTAAAAGAGAAAAGAAAAGAAAAATCTTTGCTCAGGAAAAAAAAAAAAATCAGTTACTGCGGCACTGAGATCTGTGTGGGGGAGGGGAGAGTAACGTTGCACAAAAACAGACGTATTGTTTTTCTCTCCACACTTTGAAGTTTTTTTCTGTCTTCACCTCTTCCAGGTGAAAGCCCCTCCAATAGACCTGTGTTGGAGGAATCACAATGTTTCAAATCTTAAAGAAAGTCAAAGAAACTCAAGGCAGAATTCCAGCGATTTAATATAAGAATTCTGAAATTGAGACTGTCTGACTCTTTTCTCCCAATAGCTCGGACCACAAACCAAGGATTCTATGAGCTCAGCCATTTGCAATTTGACCTATATTTCTCCAGATTAAGCTTAGGGGGCAACAGGGATTGAAAGGTGGAACTTAGGTTCAGTTAAGCATTTACGTTCCCAAGTAGCTTATTCAATCCAACATTCTGTGGCAGAAAGGAAATAAGGGCAGAAAGCATAGGGTGTCTTACAATGGTCCTCAAACTCTAGGGCTTTTCCTGGGATTTTCCTCTTCCATTAACTGACAGCAGGCTACTCTTACACTCTATAACTGCTAAAACAAAACACAATTCCATAAGGCCAAAGATGTGTAGGTGTGAGGCGCAGTGCTGGGATTCAACATGGCGACCCTGTCAGCCTGCACATGAGATCACAGGGACCAGTCCGAGGAGGACCTTAATTATTCAGTGGCTTGGGATGCTTTAGTTCGCCAAGTAACAAAAATGTAGAGAAGAAGAAGCTAGCACCCAAGTCTAAGGAGCTGGTTCAAGCCACACTCTTAACCATTTCAAATTTTTTTAATGGAAGTTGGAGAAGTAAAAGCCTTCTAAAAACAAAAGTAGAGAACTGGAACAGAAAGATAATGACTGATCCAGGAAGAATCTAAGTGATGGTCTGTAATCCAGAAGTGAGTTACTGCCTATCACTTATTCTTTGTTTTTCTGTCTCCTTTTGTCTTTGTGTTACTTGCGCATGTGTTGCCAGGCAGCAACTCCAAACTGACATGGATCAGAGATGTTGTCTCCCTCTCAGAACAGTCATGGGTACCCACTCTCTCTCCACACCCCATGTTAAAGATACCATCCCACAGGACCAGCACCCAGACCTCCATTCTCTTTCTTCTCCTTTTCTCTGCACTGAAAAGATTTAATATCCATCAGTGAGAGGTGCTACTAGATAGGATATGCCACTTAGGAACTCACACACCAGCCCTCCTTATGCAGAAGCAGCACATTAAAAACTCCCAGCTGATACCCGTGACGATAAACAGGACCAAATCCTAGAATTTAATGCCTTTTCTATCTTAACTGAGTACATCCAACTCACAGCAGCAGTAACATTTGCAACTTGAGGTATTTGGAGCAAACCTAGTACAGTTCCTTTGCCTTCATCACAGCTTCACAGATGAAAGAGTCATTTCATAGTGTAAATCCTAACATCAACGCATAATCTGTGTTCTCTCCTTAGATTCGAGAACTTCCATCTTGTTGGCTGAAGGATACATGAGTGACTTTTCTGTGAAATATTTGAATGGCCAGCATCCGTACTCTTGCTTTAGGGTCATGAGGAAGCGAAACAGAAGCTGGAGCTGCAATACAGTGCTCCCCAAGATGGCCACTAAGTGATAAGTAAACATACAGAGCATGAAGATGTTAGACAAAGGGCTTTTTCACATCCCAGACAGAGTGGAGAGGACAAGCAAGTAGGACATCGTCTTCCTCCAAAACTAGCAGGTATTCTCAAACTTGAGAAATGCTTATTTCTGAAATTTCCCATTTTGTGTTATCAGACTTGAACTGGTGGCACCTGAAGTCATGGAAAGCAAAATGTTGAATCCTAAATATTTGATATCCTAAAACTCTGACAATGTATATTCCTTGTGCTAACTGACTGGGAAGTTTAAAAACTTTACACCCAATTTAGCTGTTAAGAGCTCCCTTTACTTGTAACAATGTGGTAATCTCAAGCATTCACTTGGAAGGCAGAGAAAAGTCTCTAGCCACCCCACTCTGCTACATAACTTGTATAATTAATCTTTCTTTCAAAAACACCTCCAAGCCACACGATCATCTGGTTAAGCATATATGAGCTCCACTGTTATGGACTGAACTACCTCTACCTCATAACTCACATGTTATAGTCTTAAACCCAGCAGCTCATCATGAGATGCAAAGGGAATTGAAGACCTACACAGGAATAGGAAAATATGATCTCCAGCAAATCTTTCATTCCATTATGTTCCTATGTAATGGGAGCCATAATACCTTCTCCTCTATTAACATGCAGAGGAGATGTCATAAAGTAATACAGTATATTTATTAGGGCAAAAGATGGAATGCAGGCTGATGAACATATTATGGTAACCATCAGCAAATGGTGAATTCAATTCAGTTTACATTTGTATTAGGATCAATTAACACTTGTTAGTTTAAATCATCCTGTGCTTTGATGATAGCTATCAGGATATAAAAATAGCAACTGAGCCTCAAAAGTATAACATTATAATGTTCTCATGGGAACCCAAGAGCATTATCACTCACAGAAGTGGGAGAACCCCACAAGAATGAAGGAGATGTTGGTTTAAACAAATAATTAGATTTGTCAAGCAAGCAAGAAATGGACCTTAATTTATGAGTGGGTCACTTTATGCTTTCATTCACATGGGTCCAAATCTTCCCTTTGGTCTGTGAGATAAAATAATATCCACTGGTGAGCTTCCTCATAGCACTTTTTAAAGTCTAGGTAAAAATACAAAGAATTGATTTAAGTATAAATGATAAACTGATGATGATTATGATGATAATGACATTTCAGTGACAGCTAGTACAGGTTTCCATATGGTTTCCCTTTTAGGTTTTCCTGGATATTAAGTCAAAATTTTAGAATGACTGAGTACAAGAAAAGGAACACTTTTGTGGGAACTGTCATGTGTCTGAAGAAGCCATTCTCTTTCCTTAGTGAAAAATAAGGAACGCTCCAAGACTTAGTTGTAAATCTTGACAGTACTTTAAAGAAATTCTGATATTTGAGTACCTTGTTACCTGTTTCCTTAGCTCCAGGACTAGTGCTACTCCAGTGGGGGTGAAAAGATCATGAAAAAAGACAAGAGAAAGGGCAGCCTAATTTCACTTTGGATGGCCATCCAAAGGGTGTTTGCATCCTTCCCCTCGCACTCTTTCCCAAGCCCCACCAGCAGAAAAGTAGAAAATTAGATATGGTTGTATGAAAAATTAGATCAGACTCTGTCTCTCCAACCCATTCCCCTGGGCCACAATGACTAGTGTAGATTCCACAAGTTAGGGGTTGGGTGGTGAGGAGGACAAGAGACTTAGAAGATTAATTATGAGAATGAAGTTTTTTTTTTAATGCAGCCAATTCTTGAGTTCCAATTAGACAATATTTTAAAATGGATAATTACTGAATAATATCAAAGTCAAGAGAAAATGTCTTTGAGAATGTCATAATCCAGAGTTTTTAATAGCCATTGGAGTATAATCATTTTGTGTCTATGTCATCAATAGAATGATATGCCCAACAACCTATTTTATAATACAATATATTATATTCAATAAAGCTATTATCCAGTGGTAGATTATGGAGTATTGGAGAATAGGATTACTATACTCTTATAGTAAAAAGGAAGTAATATCAAGCAGTGCAGTAATGTAGTTGTGAGAATTTTAGACTTAGTTGCCACTAGGACAAATAATTGTGATTGCATAGCTTATAGCCATATATATCCAGTTTCTAAGTTCCTTGATGGTGGAACCCATCTCCTACAAAAGTTGAAAATACAAGGCACTTTCTTAGGCTCACTGCCTCCCTTGCAGCCAAGTCATGGACCTTGACCCAACTCAGCTAGTGAACAACAGAGAAGTCCACAGAGCATATGGGTAGATTCTAAGAAAGGTTTCACTGCTTCATTTCAGAAATAACAGAAGAAATATTATGTCTTTTTGAATGGTGTAGTCACCTGTATATGAGATGTCTCTGGTAAAGAACATCAAGTCTGACTGGAGAAGTCCAAACCATTCCTTCCCCAAGGACAGAAAGCCCAAAGAGATGGCATGAGCTTAGGTCCTTAGGACACCAACAAGCCATGGAAGAACCTGAAAAGCGGCTGCTCAGATTTTAAGTCACAAAGGAAAAAAAAGTCCTTATCGCTTAAGCCCCCTTTAGATGTTTCTTTACTAACGAGAACATCTGAAAATAGTTTGATACATATGTGGCTTTTATAAGAGTAAGGATTATAGATCAGAGTCAATTGTGTGGCAGTTTCTCTAATTACAGAATCTTTGGGGCATGAAAGTTTAAAGCTAAATGGACTGGAGAGCTCATTTTATACATAAGAATGAAGACTGTGAGGTTAAGTGATTTACTAATCCTAGTTCTTGCATTTTTCCTCCCTGACCCAGAACGTGGGTGAGATTATTGATTTTGTTCACATTTCAAGCTGCCAGTGTTACCCACAAATCCCCATAATTTGCTAAATATTATGAAGTAAATTCCTCAAAAAGTCACTCAGTCATGTTCTGTCTTCCATCACACACACACACACACACACACACACACACACATTTTATAAGAAAATTTCCATGTTTAATAAAACAGGACATCTCTCAAGCTCCAAAGAAAGTGGGAAAATGGGAAAATATTTTTTTAAGTCAGTTGTTCTTTTTCATACAGTCCAACTCTACGCAAATGAAGTGCTATTCCATTTAATTCTGTTACTTGCCCTAAGAGGAGTCATACAGTGGGAACTCCAGAAGTAATAGTAGCAAGCACAACGTTGATGTGATTTTCATAAATTACAAATTTTACACACATCATACTTTTAAAAAATGTTATTCTTGGCTGGAGATTTAGCTCAGTGGTTCCAGCACCCATCTTGCAAGCAGGAGGACCCAGGTTCAATCCCCAGTAACCACATAACAATACTGGGCATGGAGATTCATGTCCAGCAGCAGCCAGCACCACATACCACAGTGCCGGGCGTGGTGGCTCATGCCTGTAATCCCAGCACTCAGGAGGCAGAGGCGGGAGGACTGCTGTGATGTGAGTTTGAGGCTGAGCACAGGGCCAGCCTGAGCTACAAAGCGAGACCCTGTCTCAAAAAAAAAAAAAAATTATGCTCAGAATTATCTTGTCATAATCAGGAAATATTTCTTTTGCCAAATAAGAGATGTACAAACTGAGGCTCAAATTGCTGAAGATCCAGGTGATTCCATTGTCACATAATTTTTCAATTTTTCTAGCTGTCATCTGTTTATTTCCTTATAAGAGTATAGTAAAAAGGGCTGGGGAGTTAGCTCAGTGGTTCCGGCGCCTGTCTTGCAAGCGCAAGGGCCTGGGTTCGATTCCCCAGTATCCACATACAATGCTGGGTGTGGAGACTCAAGCCCAGCAGCAACCAGTACCACATACCACAGTGCCGGGCGTGGTGGCTCACTCCTGTAATCCCAGCACTCGGGAGGCAGAGGCAGGAGGATTGCTGTGATGTGAGTTTGAGGCTGAGCTCAGGGCCAGCCTGAACCACAAAGCGAGACCCTGTCTCAAAAAAAAAAAAAAAAAAAAAAAAAAAGAGTATAGTAAAAAGCCTAACCTCACACTGTAGCTGCAGCTAAAAAGATGCTGAAAATAATTGCAGCCTTCGTCTCACACACAAATGAAGGGAAGCCCAAGTTGTCTTCCCTGTCTGAAAGGCCATGCTGTTTAGATTTACTCTTCAACTACAGTCAAGGGTGGGAAATGGGTTGGCCATGATTCAATACAATTTGTCTCCCTCTAACCTAAATGCTCTTATAAACAATACAAATTAATGTTCTATTTCATAAGCTAGATGCCCGTAAAGTGCATCTTATTATGGAAATGTTTCATGCGTTACCATCAGCGATGTCAAGACATGAGTGATTGTGTTCCCAAGAAGGCATTATTAGTTTGAGTTTAATTTTGTTTATTGGGTAGAACTGCACACTTAAGGCTCAGGAGAAATGTTTATTGCCAGTTACAATAACAGTCATGACAGCTGGCATGTTCCAACCCTTTATGGAACTTGATTCTTGTTCGTTTCTTCAATACATAAGCTCCTAGGGTACAGGGAGGCCAGAAGCAATTTTACTGAGCACCTACTGTAGTCAAGTCATGTTCTGAGCCACTGTTGACATTTATTACATATCACTGTATCCAAGAATTTTTATTATCATTATTTCTAACTTCCCAACAGTCTCTCAAAGCAATTATTATATTTACTTTGCAAATGGTAAAAGATACTCAAACAAGTCAAGAGCCTTGCCCATAGTCAAAAGAGTTAGGCTTCTGGAGTGCAATACCACCTGCCTGTCCCAGATCTTAGTCTCCTAGACTCACATGCTTCACAAGGTGCAGAACTTGTGCTATCAAATCTAATATTCTATCAGTATGATAATATGCTATCAAATGATAGCATTGAGAAGACTGGCTGGAGCACCTTAATGATACTAATGGAATAATTCCATTTTGAATATAAATTCATTGACCAATCTATTGCTTTATTTAACAGAATTTTATTTTAACTTGATTTTTTAAACCCTCCTGGAAATTTCTCCCCACACAAACACATTAATTTACACCCCACATTGCCTTTGAACTTCAAGTATCTTTGGCTGTTCTGCCACATTCCAAGAGACCTGAGGTAGAACACTTAATACTCTTCTTCAGAAACTACGTCTACAACAATGGTTACACAATAATGTGGATTTATTAAAAACAACGTCAGGGTACACTTAAAGATGTGAAAAGCATAAAACTGTGCACTCTAAAATAGTGAATTTTCTGACATCAATTTTATATAAATAAAAGATTGCAAAACACAAGCAGACAGAAAGAAGTCTCCTCTCCATTACCACCAAGCACAGTCTACATCCATTTGACTAAATCCTATGGGATTTTAGCTCTCTGGAGACAACTATTCAAATAACACCTGAGATCTTAGCTTCTTGACTTTGTAGAGTAAGAATTACCCAGTGGGAAGCCAGGCCCTTCTCATTTATTTGTTTTATCGTTTCTACAATGCTGCATAATATATCACTGGGAAATAAAAATGCACTAACATCTCTCCTATTTTTTCTGAGGATAATTTTGATGTGCAAAATTTTTGCAGCTATCATGCAGTGGGTGCTCAACAAATGTCACCAATCAAAAATAAATGTCACCAGTCAATAATAATAGTGGAGGGAAAAAAAGAGAGGCTTGGAAAAGAGTGGAGAAGAGGTCAGATAAAGGGCTGGCATCTTTGTGTTCTTTGTCAGATTCCCTTAAAAGTGAATCCTGCCCACCACATGTTTGTTAAGAACACCGTTTCATGTCTGAAATGGTCTTCAAGGTTTACCAAACCGAAGTCATGATGGCAGAGGAGGCCGCTGTCAGCTCCAGGGACTTATAGCAAGTATCAGTGGCTCCTTTTTCTGAGTAGCCCAACTCCTGATCTTAGATATTCATTTTTGGGTAAGGCCATTGTCCTGAAAGGAACTGAAAACTTAATTAAATAGGGAGAAAGTGAGGAGTAGATTGGTTAGGGAAAGCTTTGTGGGAATATTGTGTTCTAAAAATGAGCTATTACATTACACCCCTGAGATGTTTGGAGTTTGGAACTTCAGAAGAAACATTTTTTTCTGTCTTTCATTGTATCTTCTTCTCCAAAGAAGTGGCCTCAGAACCCAGAATGGGCATATTCCTCTTCCCCAGCTACAGTAAACGAACTCATTCTCCCAATGCATGACATGACTTTCCTTAGTTTTTCATTTTTTAAAAAAAAATCTCCTTATCCCCAAGTAACCTTAAGCAAATAATGTAGTGTCTTAGCCTCAGTTTTTTCTTCTAGCAAATGTGCAGAGACGTCCTAGAAAGGAAGCCCAGAACAGGTAATGTATGTGTAAACTCCTACCACACTGCCTAGAAAAGGGCTGCCCTCCCAGAAAATAGACAGAGAGCTTTCCTCTAAACAAGAGACTTCAGCCAAACAGGAAAGGAAGGTCCTGCAGTATTCACGGTGGCTCCTATTACATGTTCTTAACACCCAGCTTTCTCTCTTAAGCACTAAACATACTAGTAAACACTCACTCTGTGCTCATGGCCCAAAGGATTATAAAACCCATGAGATGCAGCACACAGCATGGACCCTGTTCCATTCCCAGGAACCTACAGAAGTGAAAGGTGCTTAATACATGTTTGCCAGTTGAATGGCTAGTCATATGGAAGCCTAATACGTCTCAAACTTTCTGAATGGGTTTATGGTTTTAGTTTTGTTTGTTTGTTTGTTTGTTTTTGAGACAGGCTCTCACTTTGTAATTCAGGCTGGCCCTGAGCTCAGCCTCAAACTCACATCACAGCAATCCTCCTGCCTCTGCCTCCCAAGTGCTGGGATTACAGGTGTGAGCCACCACACCCGGCACTGTGGTATGAGGTGCTGGCTGCTTCTGGGCGTGAGTCTCCATGACCAGTATTGTATGTGGTTACCGGGGATCGAACCCAGGTCCTTGAGCTTGCAAGACAGGTGCCAGAACTATTGAGCTAAATCCCTAGCCAGGTTTATAGTTTTAATCAGCACATTTTTTTGTAGAATCCTCTCAGAGTGGGACTCAGATAATCCAAGCTGGCTTCTGGCTCTGATTTTTTTTTAATGATTTTAGATAAACTATATTCTCCTTCCAGTGTCTGTGTGTGTGCTCATTGCAAATTAAAGGATTAAACTAAGTGGTCTCTGAAACTCCTTTCATGTCTTCATGGAAAGCCAGACACTGACCGGTGGTCTTAGTGCAGTCTTTTCAAAGCCACACATTTATCCCTAATTCATCAAAAGCAATTTCAAACAGCATAAGTAATAGAAAGAAGATGACTCTGAAGACAGTAAAGCAGAAACCTAGGAAAGGAAAGGAGATTTAAATGCCTCCAAATTGAGAGGACCGGATGAGTAGAGGATTGTTGTTCTCTACTGGCAGAAAGAGGAAGAAAGGCTGGCATATTTCTTCCATATTCTGGAAGAAAAGATAAGAAAATATGGAAAAGTGTCAAAGGTGCATTTCAGAGTCCATCTCCCTGAGTCTGGATTTCTCATGGTCCTTTCAAAGACACATGAGTTCACTCATTGACCTGGGTGCTTATCTCGGATGGGTTTCAGAAACTTCCAATTTAGCCTTCCTAAATTTACTCATACATACACATGCACATGTACAGATATTGTATATAAAATTAGCAAACAAACTTTTGCTTTTGAAGAAAAAAATAAGTGGTAAACATTTTTATTGTTTTACATCTAAACCTAGTATTCTAATAGGGCTTTTTATAAGCCACCAACACGATCTTATATAGAGGGAGGCGCTTTAAAAAGTACTTTTAGAGCAGCGGGTGGCTCGGGAAACGGTGACTGTGCCACTGAATCTGTGCCGGCGTTGGAGCTTACTGGCCTCCAGGCCCACGCTGGAAGAGCGCCCAGGGACTGAGTTTAGCAGCGGGGGGCTCGGGAAACAACAAATGCACCACCGA
Source organism: Petromus typicus (assembly GCA_004026965.1). Classification (NCBI taxonomy): domain Eukaryota; kingdom Metazoa; phylum Chordata; class Mammalia; order Rodentia; family Petromuridae; genus Petromus; species Petromus typicus. The sequence continues at coordinate 39,859 of PVIR01004682.1, forward strand.
ATTTGCGTCACTGAATCTGTGCCAGGGTTGGAGCTTCCTGGCTTCCAGGCCCACACTGGAAGAGCTAACTGAGGTTAGCAGGTCAGAGTCTGACTTTCTCCACAGCAACTGCAAAAGCACATCCAGTCACCATATATTCATGAGTAGGTGGGCCTGTTGGAACATCAACCCCTACCATTGCACCTGCACAGGGCCTACAGCCTACTAGCCTCCAGGCCGATGGCACAAGTGAGCCCAGAGACTCTGTACTGGTGAGCAGGCTCATTGGAACCTAAGGCAGTGCCATTGTAGCAGTTCAGGAGCCAGAGCCTTCCTGCCTCTAAAGCAGATGGGAGAAGGTGTTCTGACTGTATTGATTGAGTGCCTCATATGATGTGCCAGAACTAGGGGTTTTTCTTTAGTTCCCAATACAGACTGTAAAGAACAACCCAGAAAACACTGCTATTTTCAGGTTTCTAACTATTAGGAGGAAAGTGACTTGGAACAAACAGCACCAGAAAACAGGGCAGGTCAGAGATGAGGAAACACTCCAAATCTCAGACACAAAGATCCTCACCTCCAAGTAACACAAAGGGAAGGGAAATAGCGAAGTTGGAAGGCCAGTCTCCAGGGTCCTCAGAAAAGGTAACCAAAGCAGATCTAGTACAATGGAAATCAGAACTGATCTCTGAGATGAAAGCAGAGAATTAGACACTGTCAATATGATGATTAATAAAGCTAAAGAGGAAATCATGGAGTTGATAGAATCCAAGATAGCAAAAGCACTGGAACCTTTTAAACACCTACAAGCAGAAGTCCAGGAAATTAAGAAAGAAAATGAAAGTTTGCGCAATAGAATGAATTTGGCAGAAGACTGAATTTCAGACCTAGAACACAGGATCTCAACCAATGAACTGGAAAGGCATAATCTATTGAAAAAAGCAAGCAATAATGAAAAGGCAATCCAACAGCTCCTAGATGATTCAAAGAAGAATAACAAGATTTACTGGAATCACTGAGGAAGCAGGAGACAATGCTAAAGACATCAAAAAGCTATTCACAGAGATAATGGCAGAAACCTTCACAGAAAAAGGTAAAGAATTGGACATACAAATATATGAAGCATACAGAATGCCACATGCCTGTGACATGAAAAAATCTACACCTAGGCATATCATCATAAAAGTCCCAGACATCCAAAAAAAGAATGAAATACTGAAAGCAGCCAGAGAAAATAGAACAGTTACATTCCAAGGGAAGCCTTTTAGGATCACAGTGGACTTCTCAACTCAAACACTCAATGCAAGAAGAGCCTGGAGTGAAGTCTTCCAAGCCCTAAAGAAAAACAGCGTCCAACACAGACTGATGTATCCTGCCAAACTATCCTTCAAAATTGATGGGGAAATAAGATACTTTAAAGACAAAGAACACCTGAAAAACTTCACAAATACAAAACCTGTGCTCCAAAACATTTTAAAGAATATCTTGGAGAAAAATAAGGAAAGTTACAAATCCAAGAGAACTAACCGAGTCAACCCATGGGATCAAACAAGAAACTGATGGGGAAAGGGCAAACATAGAATAACACAGCCAAGAACAGCAAAACATGACAGCACTAAATTTACCTATATCAGTCATAACGATTAATGTCAATGGACTCAACACGCCAATTAAGAGATGCAGACTGGCAGAGTGTATCAAAAAACAAAATCATACAGGGCCAGGGATTTAGCTCAGTGGTTCTGGCACCTGTCTTGCAAGCGCAAAGGCCTGGGTTCGATCCCCGGTAACCACATACCTATATTGGGTGTGGAGACTCATGCGCAGCAGCAAACAGTACCACATAGGACAGTGCCGGGCATAGTGGCTCATGCCTGTAATCCCACCACTCGGGAGGCAGAGGCAGGAGGATTGCTGTGATGAGTTTCAGGCTGAGCTCAGGGCCAGCCTGAACTACAAAGTGAGACCCTGTCTCCAAAACTCTAAAAAAAAAAATAAATAAAAATAAAACCAAGATCCTACAATCTGCTGTATACAAGAAACACACCTAATTCAGAAAGAAACCCATGGACTAAAAGTAAAGGGATGGAAAAAATACTCCATGCGACTGGAAACAGCAAGAAAGCAGGAGTGGCCATTATATTTGCAGACAAAATAGACTTCAAGCCAAAGATGATAAAGAGAGATAAAGATGGACACTGTCTTTTAGTTCAGGGAAAAATCCAAGAGACAGAAATCACAGTCTTAAATATCTATGCTCCAAATTCTAATGCACCCAACTATATAAAACAAATTAACGGACTTGAAAAACCAGATAAATTCCAATACAATAATAGGGGACCTCAATACCCCACTGTCACAAAGAGACAGATCGACTGGATAAAAAGTCACTAAAAAATCCTTGAGCTCAACCAGACTCTTCAGCAAATGGACTTTATAGATGCCTACAGAGTATTTCACCCCACAAAGTCCAAATTTACATTCTTCTCAACTGCTTATGGATCATTCTCCAAAACAGACCATGTACTCATTCATAGAACACATTTAAGCAAATATAAAGGGATTGAAGTTATTCTTGTATACTGTCAGACCATAGTGCCCTGAAATTGGAGCAGGATAGCAAAGGAAAGCCCAGGATCCTCACAAACACATGGAAACTGAACAACATTCTGCTGACCAACCAATGGGTCACAGAAGAAATTAGAGAAGAAATTGAGCAGTTCTTACAACTAAATGATAACCCCAGTACAACATATAGAAATTTATGGGACACAATGAAAGCAGTTCTATGAGGAAAATTCATAGCAGTGAAAGCCTACATCCAGAAAGCAGTGCAAGCTCAAATAAAAAATTTAATGTTGACCCTCAAGCGACTAGAAAGAGCAGAGAAAAACAAACCCAAAGCTCACACTAGACAAGAAATTATAAGGATCAGGGCAGAAATTAATGCAATAGAAACCAAGAGAACGGTTGAAAAAAATCAATGAATCGAAAAGTTGGTTCTTTGAGAGGAGAAACAAAATAGAGAGACCCTTAGCCAGTCTCATTAAGCAAAGGAAGGAAAAGGCACATATCTATGCTATTAGGATGAGAACGGAGAAATTACTACCGACCCAGAGGAAGTCCAGAGGATAATAAACACATACTTTGAAAATTTATACTTCAATTAAATGAAAAATGTACAAGAAATGGATAGATTTCTAGACACATATGAACTCCCAAAGCTGAATAAAGAAGATATAGAAATGTTAAATGCCCCAATAACAATCTGTGAAATTGAAAATGAATTAAAAACTTGCCAACATAGAAAAGCCCTGTACCTGACAGTTTTACTGCAGAATTCTATAAAACTTTTAAAGAAGAGTGAGTGCCTCTACTTCTGAAACTCTTCAATGAGATTGAAAGGGAAGGTGTACTCCCAAATTCATTCCTGGAAACAACCATTACCCTGATTCCAAAAGCAGAGAAAGACCCAACCGAAAAAGAGAACTATAGGCCAATATCTCTAATGAATATCAATGTAAAAATCCTCAATAAGATCCTGGCAAACAGAATACAGAGAATTATCAAAAAGATTATACACCCTGACCAAGTTGGATTCATCCCAGGGATGCAAGGATGGTTCAACATACGTAAATCAATCAATGTTATACACTATATTAACAGGCTTAAGGACAAATATCATATGGTCATCTCGATTGGTGCAGAAAAGCGTTTGACAAAATAGAATACCCATTTATGTTCAAAACTCTACAGAAGATCGGAATAGATGGTCTCTATCTCAAACTAATAAAAGCTATCTATGAGAAACCTTCAGCCAGTATCATACTAAATGGTCAAAACTTGAAACCTTTCACACTAAGATCAGGAACAAGACAAGGATGTCCTCTCTCACAACTTCTGTCCAATATAGTTCTGGAAACATTAGCCATAGCAATTAGGCAAGAAAAAGAAATAAAAGGAATAAAGATTGGAAAAGAAGAAGTTAAATTGTCATTATTTGCTGATGACATGATACTGTACCTAGAGGATCCTAAAAACTCAATTAAAAAACTGCTGGACCTAATCACCAATTTTGTCCACGTAGCTGGTTACAAGGTCAGCATTCAAAAATCAATACCCTTCATATACACAAACAGTAGACCCATTAAGATAGAAATTGGAGACTCAGTCCCTTTCACAATAGCACCCCAAAAAATAAAATACCTAGGAATCAATCTAACAAAGGAGGTGAAAGACCTCTACTCTGAAAATTATAGCATTCTGAAAAAGGAGATAGAAGATGATATCAAAAAATGGAATGACATACCTTGCTCCTGGGTAGGAAGAACCAATATTGTCAAAATGGCTATACTCCCAAAAATATTATACAGATTCAGTGCAATGCCATTTGAAATCTCAGCAGCATATTTCACAGATATAGAGAAAAAAAAATCCAAACTTTCATCTGCAACCACAAAAGAACTAGAATATCCAAAGCAATTCTAAGCAACAGGGACATGGTGGCAGGTATTACAACTCCGAATCTGAAACTATGCTATAAAGCCACTGTGATAAAAACTGCGTTGTACTGGCAAAGTAACAGACCTGAGGATCAATGGAGTAGACTAGAAGATCCAGAAACTACTCCAGATACACTGAGCCACCTCATTTTTGACAAAGGAGCCAAAAGTCCTCAGTGGAGGAAAGATAGCCTCTTTAACAAATGGTTCTGGAAAAACTGGGCTTTAACTTGCCAAAGACTAAAACTAGATCTCATTCTTTCACCATGTACCAAGCTAAAATCAAAGTGGATAAGAGACCTAAATATTAAAACAGACACTCTTAACCTGTTTCAATACAGGTTTGGTAAAACTCTCGAAGACATTGGCTTAGGGAAAGACTTCTTGATCAAAACTTTTATAGCACAGGAATTGGCTGAGGAAATCAACAAATGGGACCTCATTCTTTTATAAAGCTTCTGCACAGCAAAGGAAACCACCAACAGTGCAAAAAGGCAACCAACAATGTGGGGACAAATCTTTACCAGCTGTTCCTCAGACAAAGGGCTACTATCTAGAATATATAAAGAGCTCAAAAAAAATTAGCCCATCCAAATTTAATGACCTAATTCAAAAATGGGCATCTGAAATGAACAGATATTTTTCAGAGGAAGAAGTAAGAGCAGCTAAGAAGCATATGAAGATATGCTCAACATCACTAGTCATTTAAGAGGTGCAGATGAAAACAACATTGAAATTTCATCTCACTCCACATAGAATGGCTGCCATTTCAGAATCAGCCAACGGCACATGTTGGCGAGGCTACGGAGAAGAAGGAACCCTTCTCCACTGTTGGTGGGACTGTAGACTCATACAACCCCTGTGGAGATCAGTTTGGAGATTCCTCAAAAAGCTAGGATTGGAGGTCCCATTTGACCCAGCCATCGCCCTGCTAGGTATATGCACACAAGAATTAAAAGACTCATATCACAGTGACATATGTGCACCCATGTTTATAGCAGCCCAGTTTGTGATTGCTACATCTTGGAAACAACCCAAGTGTCCATCAACTGGAGACTGGATAAAAAAGCTGTGGTTGTTCTACACAATGGAGTATTGCTCTGCCATAAAAAATGATAAGTTTGAATCATTTCTATTTAAATGGACATACCTTGAGGATATCCTCATAAGTGAAATAAATAGGGCACAGATAGGTACATATAGCATCTTTTCTCTGGTATAAGAAAATAAAGATGTAAATGAGTCCTAGAATTCTGTGTTATATATTGTGAAATAGAAAATGCTCAATGTGAAATAGGAAGAACTAGGAAAAATGCTGAGATTGTAACAATAAATAAAGAAACAGATTTTATGTATATGGGGGGGCACTAGGGTAGGTAGGACTATGGGAAAAAATGAGAATTAAGTTGTGTTTTATACTGGTACAAATCCCATATGGAATGCAATCATGATGCATTTATGTAATGTACCAATAAAGATTAAAAAATTTAAAAAACATAAAATAAAAAGTACTTTTAGTAAGAGCCTACTTACTTTATTGCATCTCTGTTGAACACAGAGGAGAAATTGAGAAGTCTGCAGTTAGTGAGCCACAAACAGAAGTATCTTAACTCATGTATTAGTCAATTTTCAATTACTACAACAAACATCTGGAAAAAATGATCAATTTAAAAAGAGGAAAGGTTGATTTTGGCTCACTGTTCTAGGGGTCTGAGACTGATTACCCTGTTGCTCTGGGACTGGGGTGGGGCAGCTCATCATGGTTGCTACCAGAAAAAGGCTATTCACACATCAGCGAGCCAAGAACCCATGAGAAAGAAAAGAAGAGCAAAGATCCCAATATCCTCTTCCTGGCACAGCTCACTGATCTCACTTCTTCTACCTCTTAAGGATCCCACTACCCACTCTATATCATTACAAGCTGGGAACCAGCCCTTTAAACCATGGGCTTTTGTGAGACAGTAATCAAAAGCTATCACATGCCATGCTTTGCTAAACCTCAGCCTCTGGGTGAAATGCTAGACAATTGTGCAATATTTTCTCAAAAATATTTGAAATGTTTCCCGGACAATTGAAGACAAAGTTAGGTGGCTATCAATTCCAAGTTAATTGCAAGAGGACAAGGTTTTAAAAGAAAAACAAAGGCCAGGGATTTAGCTCAGTGGTTCTGGTGCCTGCCTTGAAGAAACTTCCTACTTAGTACAGGTAAGGGCAGTAGTTTCTACTCTATATCATTGCCTTCCTACCTACACATACATACACATGTATATGCATGTGTAAGTGTAAGGGCCAAGGCTAGCTTCCCAGTAACCACATAAAACAGTGCCATGTGTGGTGGCTCATGCCTGTAATCCCAGCACTAAGCGGGCAGAGGCAGGAGGATTGCTGATGAGTTCGAGGCTGAGTTCAGGACCAGACTGAACTACAAAGAGATACCCTGTCTCAAAAAAAAAGAAAAACAATTTTAAAAAATAAATGATGGCAAAATTGTATGTAGGTTAAAAAACTGGATTAGGGACCATCCCTGCCTCGTGAGGTTGAGGTCCCACGTTTGATTCCTGGTATTGGGAAAGAAAGACTAAGGTTATGCAAAGCATGAAACAGCCATTTATTCTTTCAGGTTTGTCATCTTCCCTGTAAAGTCCAGCTCTCACTCTAACTGACTTCTGACATGTTCCTCTCGATGTTTCTGGATTACCCTCCATGCTTCTGTACACATCTGCTCTCCTCCACCAGGTCAGGAACCAGCCTGGTTTCCTCTCTGCCTAACTGCTTTCTCCAACTTCTTGCTAGATGAACTGGCCACTGGCCCAAGTGATTTACAGCCTGAATGTGTCACCCCCAAGAGTGAGCTGGTCCTCTCCAGGCAGCACCAAGGCTGGAACAAGTCAGTCACTGGTGCAAGAAGAACCAGGCTCCTTCCTGGTGCTCATCCCGTCTGAATCCAAGCAAAACATCACCACTCTATATCAATTTTTACTAAAAGGATTTGCAAAGTTTGTGCGCTTTTCAGATACACATTTTTGTGTAGTGTCAAATTATTTTCTGGGGTTAAATTTCAAATTCCTAGGTCAGAAGTATCTTTGTGGACCTAAGTCGACTCTCACTCACAGTGAGAGGAAAAGTCTGTTCTCCTGGTGGCTAGCCAAGCTAAGTAGAATACAGATATTCAGCCCTTCTCCAGCTCACATTGTTTGTACTCTTTCACACACACAAAGAAAACAAATTTTATAAAGTCTACCAAAGTGTTTGGAAATTTAAAACTATGACAATAATTAAAACTTTGCTTTTCTTGGCTGGCGATCTCTTTTTGCTGCTGAGAGAAGATGCAGGACTGTCAAACGGAAGAGTTTCTGTTCTCCTGGGGCATCTGAGACAGGCTTATATTTAATTATTGCACTGGCTTCATCTTGTCAAGTTACACATTTCTACTCAGGTGCACTAAGTGATTCATTGTCCTTACATCTTATCCATGTCTTCCATGAGAAAGTATCAGGGGAATAAGACACTAACATCATCACTTATTACCGCAGTTTCTATAGTTAACAATAAATCACGATAACTTAAAATGCAAGGAACTGAGAACAAATAGGCATTGAGTTAGCCAAATTTGTGTCAGCCAGACATTTTTAGAAACCACTGAGCACACAGTCAACTGGAGAAAGGCAGCTGTTCTGAACAATGAAGATGATGGGTTTCAATGGTATTTACTTCTACTTACTTTTGATCATGATGATGATGATTAAAATAACTACTCTGTAGCCCTTAAGCCAATGTACACAGAGAAATTACTGGAGAAGGAGCAGCAGATTACAGAGATAGGAGATTGTGCTCTTCAATATGAGCCAAATAAATTAACACCATGCTCTGATCTGTCCATGTGACTTGACTTAGGCAAATCCTCTACAAAAATTTAATAGCTAAATCTTGGAGACAGCCCCAGTGCCCATCATCCATTGAAAAGATAAAGATCTGGGTCTTTTTACCACAATGGAGTACTACTCTGCTGTACAGAAGGAAAAACTTGAGACATTTCTAGATGAATGGATGCATGTTGAGAACATGCTTGTAAGTAAAATGAATCAGACACACATGTTCATGTATCTCATGGCTTCTCTGGTGTGAGCCACTGGAAATGTATAATAGAGAATGTAAAAGAGGAAAAAAGGTTCAAATGGGAAAGGGAACTAGGGAGCTTGAGGGGAGAGGAAGCAAAAGAAAAAGAAATAAATAAAATAGGAGGAACAATGGAAACAAAGCCTCTACAAATAAGGAGGGCAAGAAGGGCTGTAAGGATGGGAGGGAAAGGGGGGAAAGAAGACGTAAGATGTGCCATGCAAGGTACAAATTCCATAAGATGAGTATTATCAATATGTACATCTAAAATATACTGATAAAATTAATTCTTTAAAAAGAATCAAGAAGTACACAAAAGAAAAGAAAAACTTGGTATTTTGCCTTTGCTAAAGGAGCTACCATTTGGACATTCATGAGACAAAGTGGCTCAAGCCAGCCCTTCACAAATAATGTACTCTTTGATTTTGGAGACAGTTCTTGTTTCAGCAGAAAAGTAAACATCTTCATTGAACTAGATTTCAGCTTCAAAACAACCGGTCCACCAAAAGTCAGTTCTCACAGACCAAGGTGTGTTGCAGCTCACCCTTCCCCCTATCAGGAGAAACTAGGCATTTCTCAAATGATGGCAGAATGCTATGATATGATAAAATTTGCCTTTATTTCAATTCTCCTCTTCGGGTTTCCTCCCCAGAATCCAGTCAAGCTGGGATGATTTGCAAAAAGATCCAACTCTGTAGCTGATGGCTCTACTCCAGGGTTAGGCCAAGTCTCACATGACAGCTTTGGAATGCCTTCCATCTGACTGGAACAGTTGGAAAGAAGTTCTTTAGGAGTCAGTCTGTTTACTGTCTCAGGGCTCTCAGGCCAAAATGTTTGTTAATAGTTTGTTGTTGTACACTGTGACAATGAATGAAGAGATGAGAAACATCCCACAGCCCATCTTCTGTCTGTTGGCAAATAGTGGATCAAGTTTCTGGGTGAAGAAGTAGATTTTATGGAGGTTGAAAAGGCAAAACAACAGCCAATGGATTAGAGTTACTAAGAAAAGAGCTCATTGTAATGTTTACATAACAACCGTAGCTACAACAGTAAATATTCCTTCAAAGGAAATAGACAATAAAATGAAGATGATGCTGTGGATTTAACAATAACCACTCAAACTACAAAACCCTTGTAGAAGAGAGATTTTTCTCTCTCTCTCTCAAATAATGACTTTTTCTTCCACATGGTGATTCAGGATCCTTGGGTCTGGTATCTTCAGGTCTTGGCCACTAGCTTGGGACTCCTTTGCTTCTAGCCAGTGGCTAAGAAGTAAGTAAACATAAATGCTTTTTAGAGATCCTGGTCCACACGAGTTCTGTGAGCATCTAGCAAGATGAGTCCCAGGACTGTAATTGGACTGTCTGTAACTGAACATTACAGTATCATCCCATCCAGCAGCCTCCTGCCAAAGGAACCCTACAGAGAGCAGGTGGGCACCTTAATTCCAGCCTCCTCAGTGATAGCATACAGGATATTTCCACAGGCACATTTCTGTCACTATAGTCATATATGTGGAATTATTAACCATGTAAAAGAGAAGACTCACTTTTGAGTGAGTTGAGCTCACTTTTGAGCTTATTGTTTTGAAGGCTTTGTCCATAATCAAACAGACCCATTTCTGTGGGCCTGTGTTGAAGCAGGACATCATGTCCGAGTGTGCCCCAAAGTAAACCACTTACCTGGTGGCCTGGAAATAAAAAAAAGAAGAAGATACAAGGGTCCTGCAATCTCCCTCAGGGCACGCTCCTCAAGATTTAGAACTTCTCACTCGGCTCCATCTTCTAAAGCTTCCATTCCCTCCAAGCAGCACCACCACCCTGGGGACCAAGCTTTTAACACAAGGACCTTTGAGGACACTTTCCCAAACTAGCAGGCAGAAAACTGGGTTACCCAAACTATAATCTCTTCTAATTCTGAGATTTAACTCACTCAACAGATGCATACTGAGAGCCTACTTCATCCTTGACTCGGTGTGTCAAGAATTTTTTTTTTAATACTACAGAGGAATTGTCACTCAGAAGTTCACATCCTAGAAAAGAAACCAAGACAAACAGCAGCAATGGTATTACAGAACCCAGAATTAGAGTTACAACATGTTATGATAATTCAGGGCATTTTTTTCTTAATTTTTGAAGAAGCTAGCCCCAAAGTCCTGTGCTCAGTTTAACTTCCTGCCTCAGCCTCTCACATACCTCAGGCAGCTGGCACATATACAATGTCCACTTGATCTTTCAGGGGAAAACAAGACTACTGGACAACTCCTGGCTGGCTTCAAGATAGGGCCTGGGAGAAGAGCAGCACTGACATGCAGACATGGAGGTGAGGTTGACAGCAAAACAGCCAGTGTGCATTATGTAGAAAAGGCTTCTGGATTCCTAATCACTATCACTTTAGTTATTTTATAAACACATTTTTCAGCTGAGGATGCAGGTCAGTGACAGAGCACTTGCTTAGCATAAGTGCCCTGGATGCAGTCTCTAACACACACACACACACACACACACACACACACACACACACACACACACACACACACATACCAACATCTCTCTCTATCTATCCTACATACATACATATACATATACTGACCTTGCTTGATTCTTTCTGATCACCCATGATGGTTCAGGAATGTTAGATGTTTAACTGATCTTGACAAGTAAAAGTGAGCAATAAATTTCAAAGCTTAAAAAATACACCCTAGCACCAGGGATTTAGCTCAGTGCTTACTGTGTTTGCCTTACAAGTGAAAACTTAATGCCTGATAACTACATACAACAATACCAGGCATAGAGACTCATGCCCACCAGCAATCAGAACCACATACCACAGTGCCGTGTGGTGACTCACTCCTATAATCCCAGCACTTGGGAGGCAGAGGCAGGAGGATTGCTGAGTTTTAAGCTGAGTTCCCGACCAGCCTGAACTACAAAGAAAGACTCTGTCTCAAAAGAAAAAAAAAAAAAAACACCCTAGAAGGGACCTTTAGAAATTAGGATTAAATATTTATTTTCAGGTTAACCAGATTTTTTTTTCAAAAAAAAAAAAAAAACTATCAAAGAATTAATTCGTCAACTGGACAAAGCTGGAATACATTATTGGCAAGCAAATTTTAATTTGATGGGGCTAGGTGGATATTTTTTAACTGAACTGTACCTTATAATTTCTTAAATGCTTTGACAAATGTTGTTCCTTTGATTTTTAGGAAATATAGGCTTCATTATGTGCTAAAAATTCATGACTATTTGAAATATGAAATGTGCTGACAGGATATGAAGACTAAAGGATGGGAAGGAAGATGTGTATGAGGAGGATATTTTAATCTCACAATAAAATAAAAACTTTGTAGTCTCATGATGGGAATCAATCCCTTAGGAAATGTATGTGAAGCCTCTAGTACACCGCATACTAAGCCAGTGTTTAATAGTAGTTCCCAGAGTCAGGGAAAAGTGTTGATAAAAAATTCCAACTTTTAGTAACATTTCCTAGATTTAGGAGAAGTATTGGTTCATTTTCTCACTACTTATATAATCTCACAGGTCTGTGGAGACATGAAAAGAGAGGAGAAAAGGGAAAAATATATTTTAAAATATATTGTAATATATATATAAATATAGAAAAGATATTTGTGTGTTTATACATATAAACATAGTTTATATTATAAAATATATGGAATTATGTAAATATACATTATAATAAAATTATTAGTACAAATGTATCTATGCATCATGAGGGTTTATGATTAAAATAAAATTAAAATTAAAATATAATTATAAGTAGGTCTTCTCCAGTGATTCCAGTTGAGACCGGGGGATGTTGGGAAAGTTTTCAAAACCTCTAAAGCCAGGGACACATGGGAGAATGCACACATCTGCTACTGATTTATAAGGTATAAACGTTTCTGCAGTTAACATACAGTACATTAAGATTCTAAATATCTCCAAAATCAATCACTGAGTGCGTTTCTTGAATGCAATGCAGCTCTGAATCCACAAAGCTTGCACTTCCATGGATTGAAATTTTCCATTAGTAATGTTTTAAGAAGAGTAGCCTGGATATTTCCAAAGAAATGTGATACTAATCCACATTCCTATGACACTGAGTCTGAAGAAAGAAAGAAATGGCTCAGCCTTGGGAGGCCTGGCCTTTCACTGCACCAAGACACTCACAATTCCTGCTTATGTGAAAAGACCTCAGAATTCTAGCAGTCTCCATGCAGCCATATATTTGAGCCATTTATTCACAAGTTCACATGGAATAAGACCCATGTGTGCCTTAGGAAGAAAGAAGTTAACCACCAGAATATGCAAACACTGGTTTGTATAAAAACCTGCTCTCAACCCTGTGCTCTCTGATACTGAACGTCATGTGTGAACTTGGTTGAGCCACAGTGTCGAGACATGTGATGTCTGGATGTTTCTGTGAAGCTGTTTTGGGATGAGGTCAATACTTACATCTGTGGACTTAAAATAAAGCAGACTACCTTCCCTAATAGGGTGACTATACCCCACTAGAAGAGGGTATCAGCTGGAGACCCAAGTGGAGCAAAGTGGTGACATTCCTCAGCAAGAAGAAACTCTCCAGCACCAGCCTGAGGATTGGGACTGCAAGATCTCTGCTTCTTCCCTGGTCTCCAGTCTGCTGAACCACCATGCAGAATCTCTATGACCACATAGGCCAATTCTTAACAATGAATCCATATATTTCCAGGATCAACACAGAGGCACTGTGATGCCCACTGCAGCACTGCAAGAGCAAATACATAAATGGCAAAATATCCTTCCACACATGACTGGCTGATGAATTTTGTTTCAGAACCATAAGGAAGAACAATCACCATCTCTACACTTTGATAAATCAGTACATCATGAGTGAAGAAAACCAGTGGTCAGATGCTTCTGGGGATGTAGCGTATTTACATGATATTCTCTTTTTTAAAAGACATGAGGAGGATTTATTAGAGAAAGCTGTAGGACACACTCAGGAGCAAAGTACAGGTGTTCAGAAAAATGAGGCATCATACAATCGGGAACTAGAGATCTTTTATGTGTTTTGGGTAGTGGGAGTCTATGGAATTTAATAATCTATCATTGTAGTCTTGTATACTGGGTAGGAGAGGATGTCCCACCCATAGTGAGATAATGCTCTGTTCATGTGGGAAATCACAAAAAGGTGGCATATTTTTGGGTGAAAAAGAGCCATTTCCAACTAAGAAGGGAATGTCAGCTGACAGTTGCATAGGTTTACTGTTTTGAAAAAAAAAAGAGAAAAAATTTTGAAGCTCCAGTTCTCCCCAAAAATATAATTCCTCAAACAGCCATTGAACTTCTCTAATCAGGGCCTGAAAGTCTTGTCTGGACAGACTCAGAGGAGACATAGGAATCTCAGGTTCCATCTTCTAAAGCACCCCATCTGTTGGTACTCTGAAAAATACAGCAAGGATATATGAGAAATTAGCTCACAACAACAATGAATCATGCAACAAGAAATCCTAGTGCACAGCATCACAGCCAGAAAAAAAGTGACAGCTTTCTCCCATCAAGTTGTTCCAGAGAACTGATATGCCAGCCAGTCATTAAACACTTGTGGCAGACTCTGACACTGCATTAATTTGTGAATATAGATCATATAATACAGGGAACACATTTACAGGGCTGTTAGGAATGTACATATAGCATTCTGTTTGACAATGGTACATATTCCACCTTGTGTTGGTAGAATATCCAGGGCCATTTGATTTTGTAGAATGGCTTTTTCCATCATTTTTACATTTAAATTGAAGAACAAAATACCCTCTCTGTTAGAGTTGTAGAGTTGTCAGAGTTAGTGGGGGATGTAATGTGCCATATTACATTTTCAAGTCCTATTTGACAACTAAAGACAGCAGCCAGATGATCATACCAATGAAAAAGTGATCTGCTCCATCCACGGCTCAAGACTGGGAGGTTGGCTGGTAGATCTATGGTTTTAACCTAGTGCTGTTGGACCCAATGGGTACACTGATACACATTTTCCAGTCAACCCTGGGGATAACTAAGGTCACAGGTTTGTACCACACAGCCACTGGGTACCATTTGATGCTAGTCATCTTATTCCAGTTCTTACTCTTCAGTCAGTAGCAAATAAGTCAAAATCTTTTAACATAACAGTGTGATTACACCCAATATATCGAATATTTCAGATTACATAGTTCCATCCAGATCTCTGTAATTTGTTTTTGTTACCATCAAAGGAGTGCCAGTTGTACTGTTTTTTTTTTGTTTTGTTTTTGTTTTTGTTTTTGTTTAATGAATTTTTAAAAAATCTTTATTGGTACGTTACATATACGCATCACGATTGCACTCCATAATGGGGATTTGTGCCAGTATAAGACTCAACTTAATTCTGATTTTTTCCCATAGCCCTACCCACCCTACCACTCCCCATATACATAAAATTTGTTTCCTTACTTATTGTTACAATCTCAGCATTTTTTCTTCTTCCTATTTTACATTGAGCATTTTCTACTTCACAATATATAACATACAATTCTAGGACTCATTTACATCTTCATTTTCTCTTACCAGAGAAAAGATGCGATATGTACCTAGCTGTGCCCTATTTATTTCACTTGTGAGGATATCCTCAAGGTATGT
This sequence comes from Petromus typicus, assembly GCA_004026965.1. NCBI lineage: Eukaryota > Metazoa > Chordata > Mammalia > Rodentia > Petromuridae > Petromus > Petromus typicus. The sequence goes on from PVIR01004682.1 coordinate 55,091, forward strand.
CCATTTAGTATAAATGATTCAAACTTCTCATTTTTTATGGCAGAGTAATACTCCATTCTGTAGAAGAACCACAGCTTTTTTATCCAGTCTCCAGTGGATGGACACTTGGGTTGTCTCCAAGATGTAGCAATCACAAACTGGGCTGCTATAAACATGGGTGCACATATGTCACTGTGATATGAGTCTTTTAATTCTTGTGTATATATACCTAGCAGGGCGATGGCTAGGTCAAATGGGACCTCCAATCCTAGCTTTTTGAGGAATCTCCAAACTGATCTCCACAGGGGTTGTATGAGTCTACAGTCCCACCAACAGTGGAGAAGGGTTCCTTCTTCTCCGTAGCCTCGCCAACATGTGCCTTTCTTTTTATTCCCTCCCTTTTCCTCTCCCTTTTTTTCCCTTCATCTCCCCCTTTTTTCTACTCTTTGTCTACTCTACTTGTCTTCATTTTTCTATTTCATTGCATCCTTTAATCTTTTTGCTAATCTCTCCCCCCCCCCATCTCTCTGCCACCTAACTTCTTGGTAACCTTTTCACTTTCAAAAGGTGATGCTTGAATGCTGTAAATATATTCGTGGTTAATTTTAAGTCTGGGCATATGATCATAGTTCTGGCTTATGAGGTTGGAGGGGTTAGAGCAGCAACTACCAGTTTACCATTTCTTGGGTTATGTTTGAAACTGTTAATGCTTAGTGCTAATCTCAAGGGACGTAAATATTAGGAAGAAAGAGACTTACAACAAGCATCACCAGACAACAGGGCAACTATAAAGCCAAATACAACAGCAGAGACAGAAGCTCAGAAATGAGAAAACATTCAAAATCTCAGATACAGAGATTCTCACCCCAAAGTAATATGGGGGAAAGGAAATGGAAAAATCTGAAACTCAATCACCAGGACTCTCTGAGGTGGTAACTAAAGATATAATACAATGAAAATCAGAACTGATTTCTGAGATAAAACAGGGATATTGGATGTAATTAATGGCATGATTAACAAAGCTAAAGATGAAATCAAGGACATGATAGAATCTGAGATAGCGAAAGCAGTGGAACCTCTTAAATAGCTACAAATAGAAGCCCAGGCAATCAAAAAAGAAAATGAAAGTTTATGCAGTAGAATAAACAGTGCTGAAGAGTGAATCTCAGATCTAGAGGATGCAATCACAGCCAATGAACAGGAAAGACATAATTAATGGAAAATGACAAAAGACCATGAGAAATCTATTCAACAGCTCCTAGATGATTCAAAGAAAAATAACATAAGATTGACTGAAGTCACTGAGGAAGCAGGAGACAATACAAAAGACATAAAAAAATTTGATCGCAGAAATAATAGCAGAAAACTTCACATGAAAAGAAAGAGAATTAGACACCAGATTCACAAAGTGTACAGAACTCCACAAGGCCAAAATATACAAAAACCTACACCGAGGCATATAATTATATAAGTTCCAGATATGAAAATAAAGAATGAAATATTGAAAGCAGCTAGAGAGAAGAAAAAAATCACCTACAAAGGGAATCCCATCAGGAACACAGCAGATTTTTCAACCCAAACACTCAATGCAAGAAGAGCCTGGAGCAAAGTATTTCAAACCTTAAAGGACAACAACTTCCAACCCAGACTGATTTACCCCTCAACGTTATCTCTTAGAATTGAGGGGGAAATAAAATACTTTCATGAAAAGGAACATCTTAAAAACTTCATGCATACAAAACCATAACTACAAAATATCCTAAAGAATATCTTGGAGAAAAAAAAAAGGAAAATTATAAACCCATGAGACCCAACAGTTATCCCATTGAGCCATACAAGAAACTGATGAGAAAAGAACAAAATCAAAGAATAAAATAGCCTAGAACAGGAAAACATGATGGCCCTAAGTCTATCCATATCATTCATAACCTTTAATGTTAATGGTCCCAATGCACCAATTAAGAGACACAGGCAGGCAGAATGGATCAAAAAGCAAGATCCTACAATCCGCTACATAAAGGAGATGCACCTAATCCAGAGAGAAAGCCACAGACTGAAAGTAAAGGGATGGAAAACAATTCTCCATGCAACAGGAAACTGCAAAAAAGCGAGAGTAGCTATTTTATTTGCAGAAAAAATAGATATTAAACAAAAACTGATTAAAAGAGACAAAGAAGGTCATTATATTCTCATATAGGGACCTATCCAAGAGAAAGAAATAACTGTCTTAAATATTTATGCCCCAAACTCAGGTGCACTCAGCTATATAGAAAAAACATTAATGGACATGAAAATCCAGATAAGCAGCAAAACAATAATAATAGGGGACTTCAATACCCCACTGTCAAAAACAGACAGATCAACTGGACAGAAAATCAATAAAGAAGTGCTTGAGCTAAACCAAACTCTTTAACAAATGAACTTAATAGATGACTACAGAGTATTTCACCCCAATAAGTGAGAATTTATATTCTTCTCAGCTGCTCATGGATCATTCTCCAAAATAGACTGCATGCTAGTACATAGAACAGGTTTAAGTAAATGCTAAGGAATTTAAATTGTCCCCTGTATACTCTCAGATCATAGTGCCTTGAAACTAGAGATGAAGAGCAAGAAACATCCCAAGACTTTCACAGAGACATGGAAATTGAGCAATATTCTACTGACTAACCAATGAGTCACAGAAGAAATTAAAGATGAAATTAAACAATTTCTACAATTAAATGATAACCCCAGTACAATGGACAGGAACTTATGGGATACAATGAAAGCAGTTCTATGAGGGAAATTCATAGCAGTGAATGCCTATTTCAGGAAAACAGAGCAAACTCAAAGTAACAGTCTAATGCTGAACCTTAAGCTACTAGAAAAAGAGGAGCAAGGCAAACCTAGAGCTCATACTAGGGAGGAAATCATAAAGATCAGAGTATAAATTAATGTAATGGAGACTAAGAGAATGATACAGAAAATCAACAAATCAAAGAGTCGGTTTTTTGGAAGGATAAATAAAATTGACAGACCCTTAACCAATCTTCTCAAACAAAGAAAAGAAATTTCTTTGACCTAAATGGTCAAAAACTGAAACCTTTCCCACTAAGATCAGGTACAAGACAAGGATATCTACTTTCACCACTTCTGTTCAATATTGTGCTGGAAACATTAGCCACAGCAATTAGGCAAGACATAAAAATATACGGAATAAAGATAGGAAATGAAGAAGTTAAACTGTCATTATTTGCTGATGACATGATACTCTATCTAGAGGATCCTGAAAACTCAACCAAGAGACTGCTAGACCTAATCGCCAAATTTAGTAGAGTAGCTGGATACAAGGTTAATGCTCAAAAATCATTAACCTTTATATACACAAACAACAGATTCACTGAGCAAGAAATTGGGGAATCAATCCCCTTCACAGTGGCATCCAAAAAAATGAAATATCTAGGAATCAACCTAGCAAAGGAGGTGAAAGAAAAGGGAGATAGAAGAAGATACAAGAAAATGGAAAGACATCCTTTGTTCCTGGGGTGGAAGAATCAATATCGTCAAAATGGCTATACCCCCATAACTATTATACAGATTCAATGCAATCCCAATTTAATTCCCAATGGCATATTTCATAGATCTAGAGAAAATAATTCAGAAATTCATCTGGAATCACAAAAGACCTACAATAGCAAAACCAATTCTAAGTAATAAGGACATGATGGGGGGTATTATGATCTTCAACTTGAAACTATACTACAAAGCCACTGTGATAAAAACCACATGGTACTGGCAAAGCAACAGACCCAAGGACCAGTGAAATAGGTTAGAAGATTCAGAGACAAACCCAGACACGCTAAGCTATCTCATTTTTGACAAAGGAGCCATATACCCACAGTGGAGGAAGGATAGCCTATTTAACAAATGGTGCTGGAAAAATTAAACTTTAACCTGCCACAGTCTAAACCTAGACCTTGCTCTTTCACCATGTACCAAAATAAAATCAAAGGGATCAGGAATCTAAATATTAAAACAGACACACTAAACCTGCTACAAAACAGGTTAGATAAAACTCTTGAAAACACTGGTTTAAAGAAAGATTTCATGAACAAATCCTCCATAGCATGAGAACTGTAGAATAAATCAATACATGGGATCTCATCCTATTGAGAAGTTTCTGCACAGCAAAAGAAACCACCAGCAAAGTGAAAAGGCAACCAACAATATGGGAAAGAATCTTTACCAGCCATTTGTCAGACAAAGGGCTACTATCTAAAATATATAAAGACCTTAAAAAAATCAATCCACCCAAATTTAAAGATCCAACTCAATAATGGGCATCTGAAATGAACAGACACTTTTCTTTTTTTTTTTTTTTTATCTTTATTGGTACATTAAATATACACATCATGATTGCACTCCATAACGGGGATTTGTACCAGTATAAGACACAACTTAATTCTCATTTTTTCCCATAGCCCTACCCACCCTAGCACCCCCCCATATACATAAAATTTGTTTCCTTACTTTTTTGTTACAATCTCAACATTGTCCCCTTTCACCTTATTTTACATTGAGCATTTTCTATACTTTTCAGAGGAAGAAATAAAAGCAGCTAAGAAACATCTGAAGAAATGTTCAACATCACCAGTCATTCAAGAGATGAAAATGAAAACAACTTTAAGATTTCATCTCACTCCACAAAGAATGGCTTCTATCTCACAACTAGCCAGCAACAAATGTTGGCGAGGCTGCAGAGAAAAGGAACTCTTCTCCACTATTGGTGGGACCGTACACTCGTACAACTCCTGTGGAGATCAGTTTGGAGATTCCTCAAAAAGCTAGGACTGGAGGTCCCATTTGACCCAGCCATCACTCTGCTAGGTATATACACAAAAGAATTAAAAGATGCACATCACAGTGACATATATGCACCCATGTTTACAGCAGCTCAGTTTGTGATTGCTACATCTTGGAAACAACACAAATGTCTATCAACTGGAGACTGGATAAGAAAGCTGCAGTTCTTTTACAGAATGGAGTATTACTCTGCCATAAAAAATGATAGGTTTGAATCATTTATACTTAAATGGATGTACCTTGAGGACATCCTCATAAGTGAAATAACTAGGTCACAGATGTGTAAATATTGCATCTTTTCTCTGGTATGAGAAAATGAAGATGTAAATGAGTTCTAGAATTCATGTTATATATTGTGAAATAGAAAATACTTAAAGCGAAATAGAGTGAAGGGGGAAAAATAATGAGATTATAAAAAAAGAAAGGAAACAAAGTTTATGTACATAAGGGTGGGGGTGGTAGGGTGGGTATGACTATGGGAAAAAATGAGAATTAAGTTGTGTCATATACTGATACAAATTCTCATTGTTGAGTGCAATCATGATGTGTATATGTAATGTACCAATAAAGATTTTTTTTTTAAAAACTTACGTAGGTAAGAAGTGGGAGTTATAGGGAGGGCAAGTGGAAGATGGGAAAATGAGAAACAAGATGTGCCATGTACAGATACAAATTTTCAGTGTTGAATGTGACCATAACATGTGTATAAAATGTACAAATAAAGTGAATTAAAAAAAATTTCAGAGGAAGACAAACCCCCCACCACAATTCACGAACCCCCAGGTACACACATTGACATTTTACCTATTATGTAATATCAAAATCCATCCTCTGAGGAGAAACAGAGTTCAGTGCTTTATACCTTGACAAGAATGCTTGCAGAAGTCTTTTCTGGAGTCTTGTGACTAACAGGATGGAGAGCACTTCCTTACATTACAGGGTCTTCCTCCATGCTTCTCTGCAAGGATAGGAATTCAGTACAGTTCAACTGTTATCTATGGGTAAGGACCTCGGTGTATATTCAAGAGGCAAAAGAAAGGCAAAGGTGAGAAGCATGGATTTTAACATGAAAATAATAGAGTTTCCCTGATATTAGTCTCACTGTCTGTCATATTTCCATAGGAGTCCATGTCAAATGATTCCCATAGGCTACATTTTTATTTTGTACCCTGTTGTCATAATAAAATTGCCTGAGCCAAATGGAATGAATAAGATTCCAGAGATGGTAGATAATGAGCATGGAGAAAAACCCCATTTCAAGCTTTGAAATATCAGTGAAAGCTCTAATTCCCCCAAGAATTTTGCATTTAAAAACTGATGCGCAGAGGAAGATTATGCTGTATGTGTAACAGTGCTTTCCTGGAGCCATTTTGCAGCTGTGTGTGCCCACCTCCACACTGCTGCCGCCCTGGGAGTGGTGGGCACTGTGGCTCCTCCGTGCTCCTCCTCATCAGTGGCGAGACCATAGCGTGGACACAAGGGGATGTGACTCTAAGAAGTTCTCTGAAATCCTCTTAGAGAGTTGAGGAAAAGTGTTGTCGTCATTTACTTGGGCCTCCAGGAGTAACCAGTGCTCTGCAAGCTGCAGGCGTCCCAGGAATATTTTAATCAGCATCAAAATCTAGGAAGTGGGAGCTCACTGGAAACAGAGAACGCCTCTTTTACTTTACTAATTCACATAATCGACCTCCATTCTGTTTGTGTTCAAACTGAATTTAATTAAAGTGCTTGTTTTCAAGAGTCTTCTGGAAAACTTCACTATCTAGTTTTCAAAAAGACCTAGGAAATGAACCATGTCCTGGATGAATTTTTTCACATGCAAAGAAATATCATGCAATGATTACTTTCCATAGAGGTGCTTGGAAGCAGCACTGAGGACCCCGAGTGGTAAAGTTCCAGTCTCTTCCTTTTACATCTAGCCACTTTTGGGGCCATCCAAAAGCACTACCTCATTGCATGAAGTGGAGGTTTCAGAAATATTTTTGTTTGAATCTCAACTTCTAAAAGTAAAATTTGAAATCCGTTAACCTAAATATCCCTTTTTCAGTTATACATAATTTATTTTTACAAATTCACCTTCCAGCTTGTTTTGATGTCATGATATGGAGTGAACATGAGGAAAAACCTGAGTTGTGTCCCTCAGCTCCCCCCAAAATAACATAGATTAGAGGCCTACCCCTCCCTGGGTACTAATGAATTTAGAGATGGGGTCTTTACAAACATAATCAGTTAAAATGAGGTCAGTGGACAGGCTTCAAAACAAAGTGACTGGAGTCCTCAGACAGAGAGGAAAATTGAGGCATGTACCTATAAGCCAAGGAAGACTCCAAATCTCCAGGAAACCACCAGGAGCTGGGGCAGGCATGGAACAGACTTGCCCTCAAGCCCTCAGAAGGACCGAGGTACTGATAACTTTATCCTAGATATCAAGCCTCTGAAACTGAGAACAATGAATTGCCATTACAGTACTAGATTTCAGTGATCCAAGCAAATCTTCTACCATATGTAGATGAGCTATGTAAAAAGTGAGGTTTTAAGTTTCTGAAATATATAAAGTAATTCCTCTAGTACACACAATGTACCTCTCTGACAGGTCCCACTGGGATCAGTCCGTGGGACACATGCCCGAACACACGGTAGTGAGGAGTGAGCTCACACTTGTTTTCCACTATTCTCGTGTCCTGAAAGTTACTGGGAAGTAGCGTGACATTCACCTCACGGCCCTCATGGACATGCTCCTCCCCCAGATGCTCCTAGAGCTTTGATTTTACATCACAATCTGTCTTAGAAGAGGACAAATTTCTCCCTTTACTCTCTAGTGATGGTCTTTTAAAAGAGGGCAACTTTTGCTTCCTTCTATGGCCTCTTTTTCTTTGTGTCACCTTTTCCACCTGAATTACCTTTCCCACTATCAGGCCCTTGTATGAGCCCATTTCTCCTTCTAGAATTTTACTCCCTCCTTGTCCCCCGAACTTGCAATATCCTCCATTTCTAGATGACCTTCCCTCCTCCAGGGAGCCCTCTCAGATAACAATGGACTTTTCTGGGTCTCCTGTCTGTGTTTCCATGGTGCCCTGTATTGAAAACACCTGCCAACCCCCCTGGACCTTGACCACCTTGTGTGGGACCTGACTGTGACTCGTCATGGGTCCCAGCACTTAGTACTCATATAGCACAGAGACACTTCTCAGTCCTTTTGTTGTATAATAACAGAAGTGTCTCTCTTAGAGTAGGCAGTTACTAGTCTTGCAAGAGTACAACTAGTGTTTAATAAAGTAATGGCTGAGATAGTAGGCAGGGATTGATGTATGAGATATTTAAGAGACAGAATTGTTAATATTTATTAACAGAATATGGGGTAATGGAACACATAGTCAAAGTTTTCTAGATTTTTCTCCATGAATTATGGAATATAAATGAATGAACAAATGAATGAATCCTCCCACCAGAGCTCACTCTGTCATGGTTGGTGCCAAGGGAGGGAGTAGTTACAGTTGCTGTTGGTCTACTGTTTAGGTTATCTGGATCCAGTTTTCTCTCTTCTATAGATAACATGCTGTGTAACTGAAAGCAAATCACTGAAATATCTGGGATTAGTTTCCTTAGTGGGAAAAAATGAGTTCTGTCTGAGATTCCTTTGTGCTCCTGCAGCCCCTTCACTTTTCCCTTCCCTGTAGAGAGACTGGTTTTTAGTTAATTTCAGAACAATGAAAATAGCTCTTCTTTAAAACTTCCAGTGTGTTCTTAAGGACACTTGCATCCTCACCTCATCAAAGTGATCTGTAGCTCCATTAAATTACTCATTTCTTACAACAAATGTTTGTGGGAACTTGCCGCTGAAGATGAACTGAATTTAAAACTAGGCACCTGCCAACGGAAGTCTCAATTTAGGGCTCACAAAAGGAAAAAAAAAGTCTTTAGTAAACGTTTAGTAAACATTTGCGTACACATCTGTTTTTCCAGGGGCACCTGAGACTCATCCTCAGAGGAAGAAGATGGCTTTCATCTGGCCAGGATGATCCACACTTAACAATTTACAGGAAAGCACACATGAGGAGGTCTACAGTAGATTTTTGGTGATTTTTTTCAGAGTATATTTCTACCAGATGAGCAGGCATTTCCAAAGTCCACCACTCTCTGCTTCTTTCTGAAGTCTGAGATGTACCTGCCAAGGGAGGGCTTTTCTCACTTTTGTTAGTACAAATCAGCCTAAGTGAGTCTCTCACTCTCACTGTGTGTCAAAGCCGAGGGGGAAGGCGCTATCACAAGTTGGGAGAGATGGAACAAAACAGAGGAATTCACTGAGAAGGGTGAGAGATTGTAAGGTCACAGGGCAAAGGCTTTGCCAAGTCAGAGATATGGTAACTTCCCTGGAGAAAAAGATAGGACCTGCAAAGGCTGGGAAGTAAAGAATCTCTTACATTCAAGAGTTTAAAACAGTAAAAGATAAGTCAGATTATCCAACTTAAAAAAATAGAACTTAGCAGTTAAGACCAAGATTTAACCTCTGTTTAGCTGTGTGATCTTGGGGAAAAAAATTTAACATCACCAAGTTGCATTTTTCTCATCTGAAAACCATAAAAAATACTGGTAACAATCTCCTAGAAATGCAATAAGGATAAGAAGAGATAAACAGGGCCAATATCTTGGCAAATTGTCAACACACATAATTCCTCAGTCAGTGTCAGGTTTATACTTTAAATCAGTTTGTCCATAGGTAAGTACGGACCATCTTTTACTTGAAATTTCTTTTTCTTTTAAAGGCAAGATATTCTTTTCTTGGTTTCTATGATTTCTATATTCAGAACAAGTACTTTCTGAAGTTCAGTGTACTTTGGGAGCAATGAAATAAAATCTTTAAATTAACTCTACTCAGAAAATTCAGAATATGTGGTTGTCATCATTTCATTTTGTCAAACCATCCCTGAAAAGAACATGGAGCAAAAGAAATCAAACAATAAGTAAATTATTTACAATTATATGAAAATACATGGAGCAGTGAATATGTGTTACCTTGAGCACTATCAATGCCTTAAATTTAACCATCAAAGATCACATTTTCTGAAAAGATAGATTTGTATTTATTTGTGTTACCTGCTCAATGTAAGACAAAGATGAAATTCCCAGGGTGGTAACATGTCAGGGGTATTTTTGGGAAAAAATAATAATGAAAATCAATACTGAATCATTCTATAAAGGCAGACACAATATAATGTGTTCCCAACATTCTAGCCTTCACAATAGTATGTGTAGAGGTGCTGGACTGTAATTGCCCTTTACAAAAGAAAACAAGGTTCCAAAATTCTGATGATAGTCCCTTCTTCATACATTATAAATATGCCTGGAAAACACTATCAAGAAAAAAATCCATTATACACAAATTTATAGATGAAATATCTTGATATCTAATATTATTCTAAATATTGAAAATTTTTTTCATCTTATTGTGTGGTTGAGGAAATTTCACTGATGTATGGAGAGGCTGAGCATAGAAGTTGTGCTGAAAGGTCAACAGATTTTACCTTTTTAGCTCTCTAATTTCAAAGCAATAATTCAGTTTCCTCACTTAGAACATGTAAAAATCACAATAACACCTACCTTCCAAATAATCAAAGTTCTTAGAAGTGCAGTTAGTACCTACGGGCTACTCAGTAATTTTACTCTAACAGAAAATGTAATTTTTAAAATTGCTAAGGTTCTTTTGTTTTTGCAAAGTCAAATTATGGAAACTCTATTAGCACATTTAAATATGTTGGAAACCACATTGAGGAATGAGAGACAGACTTGGTGATAAAAAGCCTCTTTAAACTAAGTCATCTCTGTAGGCTGGATTCAGCACATATAAGTTGATACAGAACCCTAGCTATTATCATGGAAGTCGGGAAGTTTGTGTTAGAAATCCATATGGTTTAGCTGGACACTGATTATGGCAATCTCTTCAAAATGGCTTTGAAATGCTTCTTGTTTCTTGCCCCTTTGTTCTGCCCCCATATCTCTACGTGAAAAATCACCACGTTCCATCATCACCTCAAAAACTGGATTGGCAGATACTATCATTCTGAAAATAGACTCACATTTATCTTGTTTGAGTTTGAAAAATCTCTGATTAGCAAGTTTATCAAAGTTGTCTCCAGTAAACCTTATCTCCTTCAGGCAAATTGTCAGGCTGAAAGCAGGGGTAGATTACCATGGGACCCTGGAGTGGAGAGTAGGAAAAAGCAGGCCAAGAAGGCTCTCCAAGCTCGCATCACACATCTCCCTAGCTGCAAGGGCTCAGCCAATGAAAGGGTATGACAGTTGCGAACAAGAGAAGGTCTCTTGCTCCATTTGGATGGACATCAGAACCTGGTAATGGATAGCTCTATCAGTGGCTTCAGGCTTAAGAGCCAGCACCGCTCAGTCACCCCTGTCAGTTCCCCAGCACCAGAGGCCAACAAGTGGTTGCTATCTGGATCCTTCCCAGCACCGCTTGCTGGTCTTGCTGATTCTCCACCCAGAATCACAGAGCACTGCTAGACCCCATCTAGTAGGTCATGGCTGCTACCGGTCAACCAGTGCCAGTCAGTGCTGGTTGATGGCGCTGGTTTCTGTTGGTCTCTTTCAGATGCTGCCACCTGAGGCCTCCTCTGCCCAATACCAGTCGATGCCACCAATTGTCAGATGCTGTGCCAGTTTCTATAGTTCTCTGCCATGCTCTGGAATTCTTCAGTTGGGACTACCAGCCCTAATGTTTCTAGCTCTTCTTTAAAGTGACTGCTCTGCCCGCACTACTGAAGATAAGAATGCTGAGCAGATTTACAGGAAATTCCAAGCCCAAACTCTCATACAGATGAGTCATAAGCAGTTACAAGAGATTTATAGGAGGGAGGCTTTATTTGGACAGGACTTATGCTACACTGCAGTGGAATCAGCGCACTAGATACAGCCCTCCTAGACTAATTCAAGGAGTACCAGGAAAGCACCCTTTATGGTGAGCAACAGAGGGAACAGAGTTACCTGGGCTTGGTCCAAGTTTGAGACTGCTGCTTAGTCCAAACTCAAGCCTGCTGTGTCAGTGCAGAAACCTGGTGTGGGCAGAGGGTATCCCAGAGAGCTGATACTGTGGGGTCAATCAAAGGATGCCCCCTTCTGGCTACCCATGGAAAAAGGGAAGAGAGGACTCATCTATCCCCTGAGGATTCAACACTCACCCCAGGAACATCTTCTCAGACATAAACACTTTCACGAAGTATAAGAATAAGTTCTAGATGTCACAATGGCTACGCTAATGTTTTGTTCATTTATACTGAGTCTTTCAGCTGTGGGATTGCATTTGCTATGGCATAAACAGTTCCCTCTTTCTAGCTCCCATCAGCAATCAGGGACTCATAACTTTGTCAAGGGTAATGAAAGAAAAGATGGCCGTAAAGGTACCATTAGAAGCAATTCTTCTATAACCATCTGACAATGACTGTCAGGTTGCCTTTCTTGAGAATAAATACCATCAAAGCCATGAAATAAGCAAGAAGTCTTTTTCTGAGCCACAGCAACTGTTCAGTGGAACAACTTGACATGTACATACCCACTTGAAAATACTTCATGATGTTTCAAGTTAAAGCTTCCACTTGCTAAGTTGTTCACGTGTCCGGTGCTAAACCACTTTGTCTGACAATATTCTTAAGGTTTCTCTAAACCTTAAGCTAAACCCCTTTCTCTGATATCATGCTTAAGGTCTCATATAACCTCCCCTTTTCACAGAGACATTGCTCAAATTTCACCTTAACTACTGGGGGTAAAGCACAGGAAAAGAATTCCCACCCTCCCTTTACCATCTTAGCCTAAGCACCTTCAGGAAAGAGCTCACTAACTGGAAGTAAGGAAAATTCAATTTCTTACTTACAATCTTCTTACTGAAAATGTTGATAGTGATTTCAGCCATCCGTTGCTTTCATGAATGCTCAAGTCATTATGGTTAGAGAGCAGCCAAGGTGCCCCCTGATGCTGTGCTCACTCTGAGTTCTGAAACCACAACATCAGAATAACTATTTCTTTCTCAAAGTGATTTAATGGACAGCCACATTGGCTGTGGAGAAGTTGGCATCTCATACATACACTTTAACCTGTGCCAAAGAAAAATCTGGCTTTATCATTATTCTTTTCTGTTATGATCAAAGGATATGTTTTGTCTTTATTTTTGCTTCTTTTGGCTTGTAGGAGAATTACTAGCTCACAGGGTAGGAACAGTTTTTTGTCCCTCATTCCTGCTTAGCATTATTTTTCTAGCAGATGCCTCACATACAAGCCTGGTTATGAGATCCAGGACCAAGTGTGGTTAGGACAAGGGTTTTCATGGTCAGTCAGGCCTAGGCTCTACCTCATCACAGCTGTGTCTCTGTGTTTGGACTAGTGAATTAACTACTCTAAACTTCTTTTCCAGAACTGTATAACTGGTACATATACAGCAGAATCTCATTCGTAAAGTCACTGTGAAGAATTAAAGAGGCCTGCATAGCACCTGCTAATGAGAAGCACTCAATAAATAGTAACTTTTGTATTGCTACATTCTTAGGAATTTCTACTGTGCATTTTGCCTCAGCTGCTTCTTACTCCTTTGAGCCTTCTCTTCGGACCTGTGTGGAAAGAAGTCTGCTCACTAGGGCCTCTGTAGGGCCAGAGGTGCAGGGACCTGGGGAGCCCCTTGATGAGAACTGAAAGTCTAGGGCATTCTTCAGGAAGCCCTGTTTGGGAAAGTATTCTGGGAGTTTGGATCTGTTGTGCTTGAGATACACAGAAGAAAAAGTATTTGTAACACAATTGATGTCGTGTTCATTAGGAAACAGGTGTCATCTGAGCAACAGTAAAAAGAGAAATTCTCTATTAACAATACTAATAATGAGCTGCCATAATTGGAGCCTTTCTCTCTTCTAGGTATTGTAACTGAGCTATCACTAATCCCCACAATAATCCAGCAAAGTCGATATGCTAATTCTCACTTTATGTATGTGGAAACTGAAATTGGTGTGGGTGAAGACATCTATTTTTATTAAGATCAATAAACATCTTCAAGACATTTTGACTCATCATAGTTACCAGCCTTCCACTTCTCAAGTCAAGTTGATCAGATGTCAACTGGTTGGATATTGCAAAAAACTCCACAACAGTCTACTACAAACAGTCTTCTTACAGGAAAGATCTGTGTATACAGATACAGTAAAAAGCTTTGAGTATGTCTGATTTTAAAACAGGTTTTTCATGCTTCACCACATTTGTGGGAGAGTCTGTCAGTTATCTTATGTTAAACGGTACCCTAAAAATCTCAGTGGCCTGAAATGTCCTCAGGTGACAACTCGCCAAATCTCAATGGATTGTAATCACAGTGGTTTGTGGTTATTCAAGGTCTGTGTCTGTTGTTGGAGGGCAATAGCTCTCCAATATGTTTGGCTTACTCTAAGATGCCACCGGCTCAGCGACTATCTGAGACTTACTATTCTCATAGAAGAGAGAAAATACAAAAAAAGAATCTCAGGGGGACATTTAAAGCTTCTGATCCACATGGCCCCATTTCACTGGTCAAAGCAAATCAGGTGCCCAAAATCTGATGTGAGTGAATGAGAGAACTATCAAGAAAGGCTATGGGGTGGGGGCTGGGGATTTAGCTCAGTGGTTCTGGCCCCTGTCTTACAAGTGCAAGGACCCGGGTTTCATCCCCAGTAACCACATACAACAGTGCTGGGCAGGGAGACTCATGAACACCTGCAATCAGAACCACATCCCACAGTGTCGGGCACCTGTAATCCCAGCACTCGAGAGGCAGAGGCAGGAGGATTGCTGTGATGTGAGTTTGAGGCTGAGTTCAGGGCCAGCCTGCATTACAAAGTGAGACCCTGTCTCAAAAAAAAAAAAAAAAAAAAAAAAAAAGGCTATTAGGGACAGTCCTGGCAGAAAGGGTCAGGGGGTAAGTTAGGGGCAGGAAACTCTGTTAAAGAGGTGAATGAAGACATGAAAGGCAGAGAATATCTTTGTTAAGGGCCAGGTGTCCTCACCACAATGCGGTGAAACTCCCAAACAAACTCAAACCCCAGATTCATTAAGAAACCACAAAGGCAATTTATATTGCAGTGTTGCAAAAAGTGTTGCACTGTGTTCAGTGGGCGATGGCTGAGCCTGGATGCACAGCTGACGCTGACTCCGGGTTACATGGCCGAAGCAGTGCCACACTGTGCCGCGCTCCATGTCCTCTATATGAGGCATTGAGGCATCAACACATAAAGCAGAGACACTGAAAAATTTAAGACACATACACAGGATCAGAAATACAGAAACGAGCTTCTTTGTGAATTAAAGAGGAAGTAAGGTATATTGAGACCACAGAGATGGCAGATAGATAGTTGCAGTGAAACAAAATGTAGTGGGAGATGGTCGGGGGGCTTTACTGGCCAAGGCTGACTGTGAATATGGGAAGCCATTGAAAATTTTTAAATGTAGCAGAGAAGTCATTTACTAATATAGGTTATTTCTTAGATGGAGAAATACATTACTTCATAGATTAGCGAAACTTGTAACTAGTGATCAGGGAATAGTTAAAGGATTCTCCATCAATGTCTGATGGAGACATTTAAAACTGGAAAAATTGATGATCACTCCACAGAAGGAATGGACCATGGTGAGATAATATCTTGGTGCAGTAAGCCTGTCTTCTTCACACAGATTGTGTATAAGAGAGGATTTAAAAGATCTTTTAGACAAAGCCAGAATGTAGGCAGTTTCATCAATGACCTGACAGAAGTGGAATCCTTTCTTTACACAGTTAAATCACACTGAGCACACAACAGTGCCCCTGTGAGGAGGTAATAGAGTCAGACACCTGCTGTCTTTCTAGGCCTCCCTTTGACTCTACACAAATGCCCATAAAAAGTATGTGTTATTAGTTTAATAGTAGAAATTCTGTGAAGTTTCTCCTGAAACTAGATTTCAAATTATCTTGCTCTTCAAACAATCCCTGTTCTGATCCATGACTACATTTAACAAAGATTGAAGAATTACACAGAAAGATAACCTCAGTCTTTCCTCCAAACACCATCAACTGGCCACTTCCATGGATTTATTTAGTTATAGGATAAATTTAAAATCACTAATCTGAGGCCACTCTGTTATTATAATGCCTCGAAACAATACCATTTCCACTTAAATAATATTTAAGATGTGACAGAAACATGTGGTGAATGCTTAAACTCTCAATAGTTTTTATTACAGAAATATTAGCTCACCTCATTTCAAATACTCTCACACCATCCTTCTTCCCACCCCCTGAGGCAGTTCTTCTGTGAGTTTCTTTAGTTTTTCCATCATGGCTGCCCTGATGTCCTGAACCAACTAAAAGCATCTTCTGTAGTTCTTCTGGCTATGGGAAGATACAGAGGTCACACTTTGCCAGACTCGGTGATTAAGACGGATGAGGACACACTGTTATTTTTTAAGGTGCCTACCTTTCCTTTGGATGGCACTCAACAGCAGTCTCCAGTCTGTCTTTGATCCCATCTCCTGAACACAACCATGAAAGAGGACATTCAGAACTGCTTCAGAAAGTGGCCATATAGGATAAACATTTCTGAAATTCAGGGAAATGTTTTGAGGGGGTTAGTGGCAATGTGTTTTACTGTCATTTTAAATTTAAATATTCACCATGTACTTTGATCACTCATGTCAGATTTTATTTCACTTGATCCTATCACACATATTACTATCATACATTACTTCTAATGTAGGAATACTATCAAAAATGTCCTTTAAAAGAATTTATGTTCTTCCTTACCCTCAACCAATACCATCTCAATCACATGTTGTCCTCAAGTGGGGGAGCCTTGGGTGTTTACAGAACTTACAGTTTCCATTCTCAAAATTCAACCTTGCCATAAATAAGCAGAAAAACAAATTCAAAAACAAGGATATTCCCTTTCTAAATTAATAATGAAGAATGACTAATGGTACTGGCAGTCATATATTTAAGGGAAAAAAAAGGCTTATTTCCTGCTCAAATCATCATGTGTGCACCCATTTTTGTCAGCTAATGACAGAGCAATTGTGAGCATTTTATGCTAGTGGCTGGCATGGCCACTTGAAGTTGCTAAATAAATTGACAGACCTTCCCTCACAAGAACTTCATGTTTGTCTCTTTTTTTGTTTTGTTTTGTTTTGTTTTGTTTTGTTTTGTTTTGTTTTTTGAGACAGGGTCTCACTTTGTAGTTCAGGCTGGCCCTGAGCTCAGCCTCCAACTCACATCACATAAATCTTCCTGCCTCTGCCTCCCGAGTGCTCGGATTACAGGTGTAAGCCACCACTCCTGGCACTGTGCTTGTCTTTCTTTAATTTGGAAGAAGAATGGCTTCGCCATGACTGGCTTTGAGATCTTGTTCGAGTTATCCTTCGCTGGGCTACTGCAGAACTCATCAAACCTAACACCGCACTCAGGGGTTAGCAGACAGGCAGAGAAGCTTTGCTGACTAATACATACAATGTAGGTCTGTGTCAAGATGAAAGATGTCACAGGCAAACCCTCTCCCTTTCAAATCACTCTTCTGGTAAATACGCACAAGCTAGTGGCAGACAGCTTGACACAATTTACAGATGGAGAAATTCAGAGAGGGAGTAATGTGCCTTAATTCAGTAGCACACTGACAAAGGAGGCCAGTGTTGTAGTGTAGGAATTCAGATATTTAGTGCATTCTTTAATTACTTATATCTCTGAGCTTTAATTTCTTCTCTCTCTCTCTTTTTTTTTTGAGACAGGGTCTCACTTTGTAGTTCAGACTGACCCCAAACTTACTACTTATCACAGGCCAGCCTTGAGCTCACAGCAATCCTCCTGCCTCTGCCTCCCGAGTACTGGGATTATAGGTGTGAGCCACCATGCCCAGCACTGTGTTATGTGCTTACCAGGGATGAAACTCTGGACTGTAGCTTGCCAGGCAGATACTGAACCACTGAGCTAAATCCCCAGACCCTGTTTTAATTTTTTCATCTCTAAAATAACAATAGCATTGAAACTTGCAGTAACTTTAAGAGCTGTAATAATATGATTCAATAAAAGTCCAGCACAGTATGTGGTCACTTTGAATCCTTTCCTCCCTACAAAACAAGACCGTTTCTCAAAAACACTAAAAAATTAAAGACTAAAAAAAAAAAAAAATAATAATGAAATATATTAAATGCCATACATTCTCCCAGAAGAGGCGCATGCTGAAGGGATATTACCTGCTTTAATTGTACCAAATTTATAAAAGAAGTCAATTGTTCTGATTTTAAGGTAGAAATCTTTTTAGAGTAATGATCAAGACTGGAGAAGGAAAAAAATGAAGTATTGAGTGATCTGTGAGTACCATATACTTTAGGAAACCCTTACTCAGATGTTGGTGGGTGTTATTGATCAAAATAGAAAATAAGATGTTTCAAACATTTGATTTCGTCACTGATGCCACCTAACCAAACGAAAGGAAGAATCAGGTGTAGGTGTGCAGTGCTAGGATAAGGATATGAATAGCTGAACATGCACAGAATTTCCTCCTATGGTAATCGTAAATGTACAGAGTATAAGAATTAAACCTTAAAGGGCATTAAGTCAGTGGACAGGCTCTAACAACTGCATGAATCTTATATGAAATACTGAGCTAAAAGTTAACATGCTGTAAAAAAGTAACGTGTAGGAGGCTGGGATTTAGCTCAGTGGTTCTGGTGCCTGTCTTGCAAGCACAAGGTCCGGAGTTTGATCCTCAGTAACCACAAACAATGCCAGGTATGGTGACCCATGCCCACCAGCAACCAGTACCTCATGCCACCGTGCCGAGTGTGGCGGCTCACACCTATAATCCCAGAACTCAGCAGGCAGAGGCAAGAGGATTTCTGTGAGTTTGAGGCTGGGCTACATAGTGAGCTCAAGGCCAGCCTGAACTACAAAAAAGCAATACCCTATCTCAAAAAAAAAGAGTAACATGTAAAGTCTGTACAGACAGGAACACACTGCTTGTCCCTAGTTATCATAGTACAGAGGGAAAGAGTCATTGTGTTCTTGAGTTAGACTCTGGCTTTGAAAATTTGGATCTGGAATGTCCCCAAAAGGCCAATGTATTAATCACTTAGTCTCCAACTTGCTGCTACCACTAGGGAGTGGAAATGTCAAGAGAAATGGCCCACTAGGGACCTTCTGGTCAGTGGGGCACAGCCTGAGGGGCATAAGAGGGCCCCTCCCTCCTTACATACCAGCCATGAGGTGAGCTGCTTGCCCTCTGTGATGTGCTGTCTCACCACACACAGAGGTAGCGCCTCCCTGGGGACTGAACCCACCACAACAGAGACCCTAAGTCAACCTTTTCTACTTTCACATTGAGTATCTCCTGGATTTTGGTAGGATAACAGAACAAACATCTTATTCCTTCTTACCCAGGCTTCAGTGTCAACACTGATCCAAACATTTCTTAGAATCCTACAGGTTGCCATTTGATGATAATATTATTTCTAAGACCACTCTAATGCAAGGACTATTATGCCAATGCTTAAAATTATAGCCAAAGGTTCTTCCATGGAGCAGATCTTCCTCTGGCTTGTCACCTCTTTCTCTTTCACTCTCTTATGAAAAGAGAACCTTCTGGGTTCCCTTTCATGGGAATCTGGTTGTCCAGCCTGACAGAATTACAGAGGATTTTTGTTTTGTTTTGTTTTGTTCTTTTTTTATTTTTCTGAGACAGGGGCTCACTTTGTAGTTCAAGTAGGCCCTCAGCTCAACCTCAAACTCACAGCAATCCTCCTGCCTCTGCTTCCCAAGCGCTAGGATTATAGGCGTGAACCACCATGCCTGGCACTGTGGTATGTGGTACTGATTGCTGGTGGATGTGAGTCTCCACACCTGGCATTGTTGTATGTGATTATCAGGGATCGAACCTGGGTCCTTGAGCTTGCAAGACAGGCTCCAGAACCACTGAGCTAAATCCCCGGCCCCAGAGGATTTTATTGTGTGTCCCCATACAAGTATCCTTTGTGCAGCATTTATTTATAGCTAGTCTTCCTTTTAAAATGAGAGGATCTGCATACTAGATACAAATAAGATCTGCTTTACGAATCAAGAAGCAAAAGCGAGGTAACAGCTTTTCAGAGAATATCTAATAAAACTTTTGGAACTTCTGTCTCATTTTCAAAAGGTCAAAGTATTAAAAAACAGTACCAATGAAGTAGTAGCTGTGGAAAATGAATTCCTTTTGTGATACCCACTAAACTATGATTCATATGAAAGCAAAGGTCTCTTGAACTAATGAATAGCTGTTAAAGTTAAAGATCTGTGCAGAAACTAATATGTGGGTACAGTGAGAGAGTTCTGGAATTATAGCCCCACTGTAATTGAACTCAGGGGTTGCAATAGTAGCTCTGAAGACCAATTATCTCTGTTTACTCATAGAACCATAAAAGTTTTAAAAAGCCATTACCAGTCATTCACTGCTTACACTGAACCCAAACTCCTTCCCACACAGCACTGTGTAAAGTTTTCCAGTTGAAATGTGGAGTCACAGGGACATAAGCCCCAGCTTTAGGTTTTAGGGGCTGAAGATCAAATTCCACAGTGTGCAACCCCAGTCCTTTTCCCAGCCCATTAAATCACTGTGCAATAAAAAACAAATCCTCTCTACTTGCTCACTTATAAAATGCATAAACATATATGGTCCTCTACTTTTCACTGCTCATTTATTTTCATATTGAAAAATAAACCTCTGTGCTTTCTCCTAGCCATTCAGTGATTTTCGATCAGTGATCACAAATACATCCCAATTCATAAAAGATCCTGCAAAACCACTTCATACCATCCACTGTTTAAGTGATTGCCAAGGCCACAGGGCTTTGTGAGAATGGGAACAACCTGTCTACAGCCACAACACCCTGAATGCGCCCGGTCTCATCTGATCTCAGAAAATAAGCAGGGTCGGGCCTGGTTAGTACTTGAATGGGAGGATGGGAACAACCTATCCCAATCATATGTTTCTCATAATGATTTTGAAAATACTTAGGGAAAATTTCAAATAAAGGAGTATAGTAATGACACTTCCTAAAAATTGACTACTGAAGATTTTACTCAGGTTAGGTAGTTCTTCCATGAGTGAAACTGTCTGTATCTTTCCAGTCACAAATAATATAATGTAATGAGCATCCAGCATGCCTAATTAGATGTCCCTCCTCATTACTTTATGTCTTTATCTAATAAGATACATGCCAAAATATTTAGGGAAGAAATTTCACTTCCTCACACTTAGGGTTAAAAATCCAGTTAACTCACATTTTTTAAAAAAATCTTTATTGATATATTACATATATGCATCATGATTGCACTCCAAAATGGGGATTTGTACCAGTATAAAACACAACTTAATTCTCATTTTTTCCTATAGCCCTACCCAACCTACCACCCCCATATATACATAAAATTTGTTTCCTTTCTTTTTTTGTGATAATCTCATTATTTTTCCCCCTTCACCCTATTTTACTTTGAGCATTTTCAATTTCACAATATATAACATACAATTCTAGGACTCATTTACATGTTTATTTTCTCATACCAGAGAAAAGATGCAATATGTACCTATCTGTGCCCTATTTATTTCACTTATGAGGATATCCTCAAGGTATGTTCATTTAAGTAGAAATGATTCAAACTTCTCATTTTTTTATGGCAGAGCAATACTCCATTCTGTAGAAGAACCACAGCTTTTTTATCCAGTCTCCAGTTGATGGACACTTGGGTTGTTTCCAAGATGTAGCAATCACAAATTGGGCTGCTATAAACATGGGTGCACATATGTCACTGTGATATGAGTCTTTTAATTCTTGTGTGTGTATACCTAGCAGGGTGATGTCCGGGTCAAATGGGACCTACAATCTTAGCTTTTTGAGGAATCTAAAAACTGATCTCCACAGGGGTTGTACGAGTCTACAGTCCCATCAATAGTGAAGGAGGGTTCCTTTTTCTCCACAGCCTCACCAACATTTGCTGTTGGTTGAATCTAAAATGGCAGCCATTCTATGTGGAGTGAGATGAAATCTCAGTGTTGTTTTCATCTGCATCTTTCAAATGACTAATGATGTTGAGCATTTCTTCATATGCTTCTTAGCTGCTCTTACTTCTTTCTCTGAAAAATATCTGTTCATTTCAGATACCCATTTTTGAGTTGGGTCATTAAATTTTGGTGGGCTGATTTTTTTGAGCTCTTTATATATTCTAGATAGTAGCCCTTTGTCTGAGGAACAGCTGGTAAAG
>PVIR01004683.1:0-10000 GCA_004026965.1 Petromus typicus
AATAGGGTGAAGGGGGAAAATGTTGAGATTGTAACAAAAAAGTAAGGAAACAAATTTTATGTATATGGGTGGGTGGTAGGGTGGGTAGGGCTATGGGAAAAAATGAGAATTAAGTTGTGTCTTATACTGGTACAAATCCCCATTATGGAGTGCAATCATGATGTGTATATTTAATGTACCAATAAAGATTAAAAAAAAAAAAAGAAATTGATGATTGAGGACTGGAGATTTAGCCCAGTGGCACCAAACCTTCCCTTCGAGTGTAAGGTCCTTGAGGTCCATCCCTGGTACCAAAAAAAACAGAAAAGAAAAAGAAATTGATGGTTGTATAGGTGATGCTGAGTGTGGTAAATTTTACTTCTAACATTACTTGAACATAACAAGAAACATGAAAGAAATTGCAGTGTACCAAATAGAGGAATAACTAGATGAATTTGAGCAAATACTTAAAGCAAGGATGATGGGCCATCAGTCCTCATTAAATAAGCTTTTTTTTCCAGACAAACTGATAACATGAGAATCATTTACACATATTAAATGTAAAAGAATAATATAAATCTTTATGCCTTAATTTATTGAAAGTACATGTTTTTATATGTATATTAGGGCATTTTCCCCATTTCATTGTTTTCTTTCATAACAAAATATTTATTATGAGAATACTTAAAACAGTCTTTAAGTTGCTAAGGAAAATAATTATGGTTAGAATATTTTTTCTTTTCTTCTTTGTCAATTGAAAGGTTTTTAAAGCTATTTTTAAAAAAATGACTCACCTCAGAATATGTGAGAATTCTATTCCTGTTAAAAATATTCTGTCTTTTGTAATACTACAGTGAATAGATTTTATAAATTGTATTTTTACATCGCACCTGCTGTATTCATTCACAAACTTAAAGAAAAACATAAATATGTAGTGTTAGTTTCCTTGGGCCCAGTGGAATCTTATCCCTTAACTGATTAGAGAATATCCTTTATAAATCTCACTATTGCTACCTTTGATCATTGGTTTTATTCTTTTCATTTAAGAAAGGTACCTTTTAGTATTTTTACAAGTTATTTTTTTTGTTTTATTTCATTTTATTTGAGTTTATGTACAGTATTTACTTTCTATTTCAGGGCAAAATGGTTCATCATTATTTTCAAATTACATTAGATTTCCAACAAAATCATTTAAATGTCATAGGGGAATGTAATCGTCTTTGGTAAGATGTAATTCTGTATGTATGTATTTACTGTAAATGCTCCTTAGTTTAAGTGTTCCTAATGTGCTCGCTGTGGATTAATTATGTTATAAGTCAGGGAGAAGTGGCATTTGTGTACATATGCTCTAAGAATCAATAAAATCCACAAATATGCAGCCCAGTGGTAATATAAAATACAGGTGGGGGTGCATGTATGCGTATGTATGTTTTTATAATTCACTCTGCCTGAGTGGAAGTCAGACAGAGGCAGCAGAGTAAGTTCAAAATAGCCCTCTCTGTGAAGGGCATATGCTTGAGTTTGAAGTAGAAGTCTCAGTGTCAGTTTTACATTTCTCCTCGATGGACTCTAATAAGGCTGTGGAAGTGACTGTAAAAATAATTTGTCTGAAAGAAGTCTGGATGCAGAGACCTAAGAGAAAATATTTGAGAATATGTTTCATCGTGGAGTGCAACAGAGCCTCTTCCCCAAGCACCACATGGCACGGATCAAAGCATCGCATGACTTGGATCCAGTGGCCAAATCATTACGTATTGATTGGAACC
The DNA here is from genome assembly GCA_004026965.1 of Petromus typicus. Taxonomy (NCBI): domain Eukaryota; kingdom Metazoa; phylum Chordata; class Mammalia; order Rodentia; family Petromuridae; genus Petromus; species Petromus typicus. The sequence continues at coordinate 1,746 of PVIR01004683.1, forward strand.
CCACTGACACATTAACCCCTTCCTGCCCGTAGCACACTCTCTCCCTGTGGTTGAGTGATTTTAGGAATGTAAAGTTCTTGCCACTATTAGCGCTTCCCCCCCCCCATTAATGATCTACTTGGATATCTTTGTCTTGCTAAATTGTTTTGTTACTATCACTCTGAATTACTACTTAATTATACTGTACTTTGCTGGATAAAATTAACTTGTGAAAAAATCTACAATTATGTGGGGATGAGAGGAGGAAAAAAATGCATCATATTTTAGGTATAAAGCACAGAATCCCAAAAGCATGTAGAGATTTTGCAATCTCTATTATGTAGATAAAGTTGTAGGTTTTTAAGGAATTCGGTGCTGAGTACCAAGCTTTGCTTGGAACAAAAACCTGTCAAACGTTTTTTGTACATAGAGGTACATTTCTAATGTTTAGGAATTATATCTAAATGTGTTGAGGACATAATTCTAGCTATTATAGTTTAGCTCTTGCTTTCTAAAAACAATGCCGAATTAATTAGCAAAATCCATGGGAAATAATGAGAGATTTGTCCTGTTCACACCTGGGCCTGAAGGCTCCTCTTGCATTTCTGTCCCAAGTAGTGAGATGGTTGTTGGCAGCACATTCATTGCCTGTTCTTTTCCCATTTGTTTTCTTTTCAGTATATCCCATGAGGAGCACCCCCATAGCCATCCTCTGTATGGACATGGTGTATGCAAGTGGCCAGGCTGTGAAGCAGTGTGTGAAGACTTCCCATCATTTCTGAAGTAAGAAGAGTTTGATTTTGTCATCTCCTTTACATAGCCTTCACCTTCCCACCGTTCATGATTTTGCTCACCAAGTGCCTTTCTGGTACAGTTTCACAGCACCCTTCTGAGCGTGGCCTCTGACTCACAAGGCGTGCACACTTTTGTGGGAATAGTTCCAGATTCTGTCAAGGGCTACACTTTAAAGGAAGAGACATTTGTGCCAGAAGGCAGTAAGACCTTCAGTAAAAACCTGGGTGTACCCACTTTTCAGAATGACAGTGGTAACTCAATTATGACCTAAAATAGTTTGGTTTTTTATTTTATTCCTATCGCTGAATATTAAGCAAGTGATATACATACTACCTCTAACTATAAAACGGATGGAGACCTTCAGTAAAAGCCTGGGTGTACCCACTTTTCAGAGTGACAGTGGTAACACAATAATGACCTAAAATAGTTTGGTTTTTTATTTTATTCATATCTTTGAATATTTAGCAAGTGATGTAATACTACCTCTAACTATAAAATGAATGTCAGTTAGAGATTAGTTATACCTCAGTGGCTGAAACCTTTAGTTAGAAACCCAAGGAAGGAATGCTGAGGAAAAGCTATTAATTACATTCTTATCTTTCCTTATTGGTGTTGACTTCTATTCCGATTCTTGTCCTTATAGGGAGAGTGGTTAGAGTCTGACAAAATCTTGGGTTATCCCCTTTGAACGTATTACAGTGATAAAAGTCTCTAAGTAGTAGATGATACGCTAATCTTCTCATAACTAAAGTGAACGCTCAAACTACATCTTAATGCTTCCTTTGCCTTTGTCAGTCTGCAGTTTAAAAACTTTAGACAGAACTGCCCTGCATTTCCAATATCATATACATACATTGAAAATATTGAATCATTGACCTGTAGACTGAATGTACTATACATAATACTTGTCATAAAATCAAACGTATTCACGTGTATAACTTCTGTCTCTCTGGATACATAATAATTGGCAAAGTTGGTGCTGTGGATCCTTCCTCTGAAGCTCACTTTCTCATTCTAGCCCCAGGGAACCTGTGGGCTGATTTATGTGCACTTCTTTTTTGTGTGTGGTCTTTATATAGTTAGAATAATCTCAATATCTACTTTTATGGACCTGGATACAAATACTGTAATAAAGCTACCCTTAGAGATATATCTAATGTCACCTGCAAGCAGTTTTGCTGGATATAAGTTTTTGATTAATGCACAGAAGCTTATGAATCTATTTCACAGTTTCCCGGTTTGAATATTGTTTTCTAGGAGCATTCTTTTGTCAATGAAAATTTAAGAATTAAAATTTTTTTAAAGAAATAGCCAAAATTGGTTCCAAATGTCAACAAGCAAGAGTTGTGATGCTTTATTTTAAATCAGCAATGATCTTGAACATTCAGATTAGTGTTATTCTTTGTTTTCTGTCCAAATCCCTCATTAAGGAATCTTGATCTAAAATGTATTTATATAACAAGACAAAAAGAACTGGGCAGAAACCATTTTTGAATTTTGAGTTCTTCTACACCAAATATCAGATTTACGTATAGAAGAGCTGGTAAACTTGTAAATATTTATTTTTATAAAATTTCCAGAACTATAAAGCTCTGTCCTTGCCCTGCATGCATGACATGTATCAACTGAAGAGTCAGAAAGGGAAAATCCAGTTTCCATGTTTGACCCATTTAAAATTTTCACCTATGGTCAAACTATGTCTTCTGTTATAATTCTGAGGTCGTAGGTCACTTTTTTGCATAGGTCACTTATTACATTCCCTGTCTGTCTGTCTGTCTTTCTGTCCATCCATCTATCCATCCATCCATCCATCCATCCACCCACCTACCTACCTGTCTACGTACCTACTTATCTGTAGGAAGAGAGAGATTGATTTCCAGGTCTAGAAAGGGAAAGATAAATACATATGTATAGATAGAGTTATTTCTAGATCTAAGGAGAGAGAAGAAAATTTCAAATTCCTTCAAGTAGTAAAGAAAAGAATAATTGGAATCAGGGCCTGGAATCAGGCCTCCTCTAAAAAGAGCTTATTGGTTAATACGGTAACCCAGATCTGTAATCCAAGATACTCAGGAGGGTGAAGCAGGATGATTGCAAGTTTGAGGCTAGCTTGGGCAACTTAAATAAAATTTTATAGGTCTGTGGATGTGTCTAGCGTGCTGATACATGCAGGCCCTGAGTTCATTCCCCACTCCTCACAAAGAACCCCACCCTGGCCTGTCCTGCCCTTAGGATATTAAAAGTCTGGCTCCTGTGTTGGAAACCACCTGTCAGTTATTCACTGTGGTTTTGGACACGGCGTGACAAATTCTCAGTTCTTGTTTGCTGGGTGGAATTAGAATGCCCACTGTCAACTGGCAGACCGAAAGCTTGGTTATTTCCTAGCACTTACTTCTTCTAAATATATTATTCAGAAGCAGTTTGTTTGCAAATTGTGTAATTCTACCAGGAATTGGCTTAAACAAACAGATAAAAAAGGTAAGGGAGATTATTGGCTCCTGTAAACAAGGAAGTCCAGTGATACAGCTAGCTTCAGGTAGACCTAGATCTAGGTGCTTAAAGTTGTGTGGAAGTGGTTTATCCATCAGCTGTATTTTCCCCTTCTTTCTTGGACCCTTTCCAAGTGGGACTGAAGAGGATGGAGGTTCATGCTCCAGTTCCACAGTACATCTCTTTACTATATTCTAGAAAGAGCCATCAGGAGAGTGTTACTAGGTAAGACTGAGCCATATGTTCTAGTGTTGAGCCAGTCTTGGAGACATTGCCAGGTTCACGTCCTGTGCCAACCCCACTCTTTGGGGTCCTGGTTAAGAGACCTCAATCCAGAAGGTAAGTGTGAGTTCTGTGAACAAGGAAAAGGGGAGCAAATGCTAAGTAAGTGGAGAAAAGAAGCTATAAAATCAGTGTTTTCTCGGCGCTTTCCTGAGTTACACTCTGACTGGTAGTCTCTGACAAATTTGAGTTCTCATTTTTCCTCATAGGCATAATTGTGAAAGCTTAGAGATTCAGAGTTGTCTTCAAGTTTGAGATGTCATCTAATACAGTGAAACGTGGCTAGCCATCTCACAGAGTCACGTCTGCCCCGTGTCTGCTAGGTCCTAAAGGGTCATGAGCTTGGCTTTCATGAAACCCATTTGTTATCCCCCTGATTTGGATTGAAAGAAGCTACTGAATTTCTTGTGGTTGAGAAATAGTATAGGCCACATTGCTTCTTTGAATAATGAGAGTATGGAGTCGTTGTTATCAGAGGGATAATCCCTTATTTCTTCTCATGTTGCTGGGTTGGTAGATTCCAAAAACATCATCTTGTTGAGTCTGCTCTTCAGTTATACCTCTGCATTTAAAAATTATTCATTCATTCTAGTGCTGGGGACTGAACCCAGGGCTTTCCCACTGAGGTACATCCCCAGCTCTTCTGTATTATTTATTGTGAGACAGAGTCTGTTGTCTCTCTAACTTATTAAGTTGCCCAGGTTAACCTTGAGCTTGTCACCATCTGCTTCAGTTTCCCAGAGTTTTGAAATCACAGATATGGGCCACGCCATCCAGCTTAGAAATGATTTCTGGTGGCATGGCAATGCCCACTGTGCTTGGGTTCTTACTTAACAAAATGAAATGTTGATTTGAGGGTTTTTTCTTTGCAGTTTTTTTTTTTTAAATCTATTTTGTAATTCCCAATTTTACTTTACTCTGGTAATATTTATAATTAAATGATCTTGAACAATGAAATAGGCACAGTTCCAGGTTTCTTACACATACTGACTTTATTATCACAGTCACCTTACTATGGTGATATTGTAGTTTTATTGCCAACAAATAGTTAAGAAAAGTAAGGCAGATAGGTTAACTGATGTACCTAAAGTTGGTTCCCTAAAGCTGGGAAAGGGTGGAGTTCAAGATCCAAACTCATTCTTCAGAGTCTAGTTTCTGAGGACCCATTCTTAATTGCTGCACATGGTTTGCTTTCTAGTGAAGCTGGTAGAGGTAAAGAAAAGTTTCAGAGAAAGGCAGTGTGAAGAGTGAAACTACCTGCTACTATTAAAGTGTTCTTTGACCTGGATATATAGCTTCTCTAAGCCTCAGTATAAGTAGATATAATTTAAGATATGAATAGGTTGTTAGAATTAAAAGGTACATCATATCACCCACTGAGCTTATACTGGGCACTATAAAAATATTAACACTTCTTGTCTACCTAAGTTTCTTATTTGGTTTCATGCTGCTATAAAATGAAATGAGGACCTCTTACATGCTGGACACCTGCTCTACCACTGAGCTGTGCTCACAACCCTAAGTATATTTTTAATGAGAGCAGTAATTTTAAATATCCAAAAATTTTTGGCTTTGTATCTAGGCAAGAGGTTGTAACTATACAGAGTAGTGATGTGTCAGAACAGACTGTTTTTTAAAATAATTTTTCTCAGCATAGACTTGTGCTACCAAGTCCCACGCAGTGCAAATCCTCAGAGTAGGGAATGGCAGAGGTTTTCCTTTATAGACAAACAGTAAATACTTCAGGCTTTGCATGCTGTACAGTGTCTGTCATAGCCACTCTGCTGCTGCTGTAACTCCATAATGGAGGAGTGTGGCTGTACCCCTTGTACTACAGTTTGCTGACTTCTGTCTGACCTAGGGTCACATTTTTGGTGTTACCCCTGTCTTTAGCTAGGAAGTGTTCCTTGACGTCTTTGGATTTTGTGGTCCTAAGTTAATGTCGGTTTGGATTCATGAAGCCCTTGATTTCTTCCTTGTAGGGGGAACAGGCATGCATGTAACACTCTGTCATTTTATTCACCCACCATGGGGTTTTTAATGCTTCCCTGGTCCTGAGTTCTTCCAGTTGGTTGTTGGGTTCCATAGCAGAAGGGAGGGTGACTCAGTCTTGTAAGTATCTTCTGGTCTTTTGTGGCTCCAAGTAGTCAGATGTAACTGTTAGAGGCCAAGATTAGTTATTCATGATGAAACATCCACCTGACAATAAAGCACATCATTAACAGAGGGAGGAGGAAGAAAGGGGGACTCACAGGTCAAAAAACAAGGCCCATTTTCTTTGCCTCCCGGGGAAGAAGTATCTATCATAACTATTGGTACATGAAACCCAGAGATCTGACACTTTGCTGTGATCATGCTGCAGTGTTTGTTCCCAAGGTGAGCTGTACCACAGGAGCCTTGATTTCAGAGATAAACACTGTACAAATAACCAGGCTGTTGTCTTTTCCTCACAGCCAACAGAGAGGCTTTATCAGTATCAGCAGACACCCAGGCTTTTCTATGTGTTTATGTCCCTGTTTCTTCTCAAAACAAGTTGCAGTTTTAGTGTTTGGGTTTCTTCTTCTCCTTTTCTTAAATCCATCACCCATGAGCTCTCCTGTGACTGCTGTGTTTGTTAGCGCTGACTGATACCAGCAGGTGCTCATGCTAACTCTAATGAAATCACTGAGCCCTGCATCACTTGGAATCCTCCAATAACAGAAAACAAAACAAGCCCCGTATCCTCCTCAGAGGTGAAGCTCCTTAGAGTTCGTCCATCTCTCCCTAGTGGAGTCAGTGTTGTTTCCCTTTCAAACAAGTTGGAAGAGATCGTCTCTACCAGTAAAAACACAGATTTATAATTTGTAGTTCTTCCCCTCGTAGTATGCTTTGGCAAAGTGGATTTGAATATGAAATTCTCACCATGCTGATACAAAGCCACACCAGCCTGTAGTTTAAGGAATATCAAGCTCACTTACATGCTTGGGAGAAATATCTTCATCTCCTCTATTTTTCTTCTTCATTTTGCTCTGGTGGAGATTGAGCTCCTGGTTTCGTGCATGGCATACAAGCACTCTGTCACTGAGCCCCAGCCCAGCCTCCTCAGGTTTTCTTTTAGGTGGTCATTTGTATAGCATCCAATAAAAGTTTCACTTACATCCTTGTTGAATATTCCATTTGAAGAGATTTTTCCTGCCTTTTAGTTATTTCTTCTCACTGAGAAATGTTCCACGTAAAACAAAACAAAAATTCTCTCACATGTTAGTCAGATGTATGTAATTTATAAAAGCCAAAATAAATTTTGTATGTGCTAAAATAGAAGACACACAGAGAAACGTTGAAAGAAAATGTCCAGAGATGGAACTTTGACACTTTCTCAGAGCTCGAGGGCTGTAGACAGTAGAAGACGTTTCATTGCTAATTCACTTTTAAAATTTTTTCTTCTGTGAATTTTACTTTTCAAAACTGAAGAGTTTCATGTGAAAGAAACTACTAAGTGTGCTCTGTAATGTTTTCACAAGTGTTTTTATCATGGTAACATCTTGTTTACTTTAGTTGCCTGCCTAAAACTACTTGGAACATGTTAAGAAAACATTTCAAGAAAGCCCCGACAAAGAGGCTTTTGTTGAACAGCCACGGTGAGGCTGCGTGGATCACAAAGGTGTTAACTTTCAGCCCCTTAAGCACTTCCACATGAGATTCCAGCAACTGTGTTTGTGGTTTTGGAAAAACAAAGTGTATGTTAAAGAAACCAGGTATATGCTAATACATGTCGAAGGAGCCCGGATGTCATAAATTGTTTCAAACCTGGCTCTTGCTTACTGCCTGCACGTTGTGCAATGAAATTACCTCTGGCTAGTACAGGAACCTTGAATACACGCAGAAGGAAAACTGGTACTAATTGTGGGTTTGCACAAATGGAGTCCCAGTCTCAGATTGTAATTTTCAACATTCTGGGGATGCATATCTCCTCCCCACCTCCCATCAGATCTGAGGTGACAAGTCTTTGAAAATGGCTGGATGAGTTCTGTGTTCTGAAATTAACTCTTCTATTATATATTTTTCAGTAATTTTAGAACTATAAAAAGTTGTTATAAAAGTGTTACCATGAAAACAAAACAAAACAAAACAAAATTACCCTCTTTCAAAATTTCCTCAACCTTGCTGACATTGCTGAGGAGTTTCAGGACCTTCCCTGCTATTTGAAGAGGTCAAAGTGCCTAAATACCACAGTGCCCTCTAGTGATATATAGAATATTAGATAGAAAAGTTTAGACAAGTTTGCCAAGGATAATAGGCCCAGTGCCATCACTTTGCTCAAAAAAAAGCAAATAACATTTGAACACATTTTTTTTCAACAAACAGATTTTAGTTAGAAATGCAAATGAAATTTAAATTATCTTGTAATCTTGAAAGCATTAGTAATATTTTTGAATGTCTACTTATGCAATTAATTCTACATATATCTGCAAATGTGTGTGTTTCACTGCAGATACATTGTTGTGTGTTCTTCTATTCCAAGAACCATTAGTTAGCTTAGGTGTTTCGCATGATCATTTCCGGTGTGTAATTAGAAGGCATTACTTAAAAGACAGGGATCATCTTTGCTCCATACTTTTACTGACACTGTCTACCATATTATGGCCATGTCTAAATGGTAAAATTTATTATTAGCAGTAGTGTCACAAAAGTCTGAGACAGCGATTTTCCTTTCAATAAAAGTAGTTAAA